>BQNB010184325.1:0-12321 GCA_026074375.1 Tanacetum coccineum
AGGCGATACTTCTTCCTAAAACCTAGACATGCTAATTCTGTCACAATTAAACACATCCGCATAAAGCAATCGGTGCTGATTATAATGTATCTTAGGAGATTAATAATGGTGATCTTATTAAACCCTAGCTCAATGAGACTTTACTAACTTACTGCTTAACGACTCTTTATATACTAGTAGTCCACTGTCCGGATCTTTACCAATGGAATCAGAACATTATTTGTTGATCCCATGTCACATGCTAGTCCAACTTATGCACTAAACTAATGGCAAAGATAGGTCAATATTTGTGATCCTATGATTCTAGATATATAAATTGCAGATATGGAGAGCTATCCTGGCATCTAGCTAACTTTATATTTTGTATTCCTAGATCCAGTTGAATGATAGGTCACATACTTAAGCACATAAGCGAGTATAAATTGATAAACAAAAT
The DNA here is from genome assembly GCA_026074375.1 of Tanacetum coccineum. Taxonomy (NCBI): domain Eukaryota; kingdom Viridiplantae; phylum Streptophyta; class Magnoliopsida; order Asterales; family Asteraceae; genus Tanacetum; species Tanacetum coccineum. Next base: position 437 of record BQNB010184325.1, read on the forward strand.
CAACATACAACAAATAAGAATGCAATCAATATAAACAAACCAAACATTAAATTTTCATAAACTTGGCTAATACCTAAAGGTATTAGCCAATAACCATTATAACGAATACAAACATAATAATCGAACAACCAAGGTAAACTAACCGAGTTAAACGAATGATACCAAAACTGAACGATTGTTAGAGTATGAGAATTACAAGGTGTTTCTTATGGAAGTAAGCATGTTGCGAGACCTCCTTCGCTTTAAAAATATATTTAAGCACACCATAAACTCGTGTTTAGGGTTTTGTATTTATAGTGTCTAGAAAGTCACCGATACTCCATATTGGTTGAGGTCAATATGGCATATTGGGGGTTTCTTGGAGTAAGGACCGCGTTTAATATCTTTTAGAATCTTCAAATACTTAATCTTGGATACGACGTGTAGAGTCTTCTGGATACGGCGTATAAGGAGTCAAATCTTCGTGGTTTCTTGTCAAGTGCATGCACATATACACCATATCTTCCTTGATGGATACGGTGTATATGTTGTTAGAACAGTAATCTTCAGATTTATTCGTTTAAGCTCCAAAATGCGTACCTTGTAGCATAACTTCACCAATTACTCCATAATTATTGCAAATAACAATTTTAAGTAATTAAGTACCAATTCATGCAATAATTATACAAAAATAGGTAGGAAACATGGGATTAATGATGCTATAAAAGTGAACCAGGTAGGATAAATGAGATAAATAATGAAAAACCTCATGAATGTAATTCTTCGTTCTTCGTACTTCAAGCAATCATCAAACACAATTAATCTCATGAAGTTTTTGGGTCAAAGATGAAGCTCATAAGGGTTATTTCAAGGGTCTACTTTGGTTGGATAAAAGTGCTAGTATAAGCCTTGGTTAATTTTTGTTGTAACAATCTTTCTCTTTTCTTTTTGTAAGGAATTGTTCTATTTGTATTTCTTATTTTCTCTTGTAATTTATTATTATTCTTCACTTCATTTATGAGATATATATGTATTTTTCGTATTCATGTAATTATTTTCAAAGATTTGACATTGTACTTTAATAATTTGGGACAAGAAACTTTATAAAAAGTTGATTTGTAACACACTTGATTTGGACAGATTTGACCAGTAGGTAAATTGAGGTATTCTGGAAAAATTTATAGACTTTGAGGATTAGAGAAAAATATAGGCATGTAGAGCTATGTCTCAGCTTCGTTTTTCCGGGTGGCACTCATCATGACGATACCCGATGATTAAACTAGAAAATAAACGGTGAAAGTGGTCGAAAACTACACACTAGATTTCATTGGGTTATAACTTTTAAAATTTGTATAAAAGTTACTATTGGTGTAAAATAAAAAGTTGTAGAGGACTCTTTAACTTAAAATTTGCAAGTCAAAAGAGCCCTAACGGATTTACAGTTTAGGAGATACGGCCGTTTTCCTGAAACTATAGTAATCTGGAAATCAATCAGCTCGGACATTTGTTAGTAAAATTACCATTTGACCTCGTTTTTTATAAACTGAAGTGGTTGGACTTACATATCGGATAAATAGACTCGTTAACCTTTTCGTAGACATAAAAACCGAAACAAGACCATTTAAGGATTTGGAGTTATGGGCTTGTGAAGTCGGATATAACCTGAAAATTAGGATAAGCCCATATTAATGGGCTTACAGTATTTAAAACATGGACATTTGTTTTGGGCCCAATTAATTTATAAAATATTGCAAACTCTAAGTACAATGCTAAATCTATATAGAAATTTTAAATTTTTTAATAAAATAGTTCAAGTAGTGTATAATAAATTTTTTAATAAAATAGTTTAAATTTTAATAAAAATTATTGAAATATTGTACTATTTCTTTTAAATCAAAGTATGGTGTTGTGCTATTACCATGTGCTTATGCCTTGAGCTATCACACTTAATGTTTCTGCTTTAGCGGGGTATTACAGATTTGGTATCAGAGTTGTGGTTATAATTAATGCTGGTTTTCAAAAACTAAAAACGCAACTATAACCAAAAAGTACTTTTATAAAACACCGAATATGATAGGAGTTGACTAGTCCGGACATTGCATCATTTTACCTTAATTAGACGAAACTTGATCAACTCTGTCTAATTCAGGTAGAATCATGAAATGTTGGGAATAGTTATCAAGTATCTTGTTTGGTGGAGTCATAGGCATAAGGTCACTTAAAGTTGCATTGGTCGTGTGTGTTCATATTTCATGCATTCATGTTCGTCCTATAGTCCAATGTGTCATTTTACACGTGTTCTTTATCTTTGTCAGACTATGACCCGATAGATTAAGCACGTGTTTGTTTTCGCCATGACGTGATCGTTAAGTCACATCCCTCACCTTCCTGTATATTATATGATTCAGACAAAGACCCCAGTGAATATTATTATTCTGATCTCCGGACAAACGTTGTCACGACTGCTAGTCCTTCCCGACTAGGATATCATTAGAGATGGTCTTCGCACACAAATGATTTTGTGAGTGAGTTACGATGTACAACTAACTACTCTTCGTACCCCTACCCCGCATAGGACCCCGAGAAGGACTCGTCGATAGATTTCAAGTCAGAGCTTAAGGCAAGCAACAGATGAACTATGTATGTACGACATGTAGAAATGTTCATTCTTTCACTGTTAGAAACTATGTCGACCTATATTTCGGTCACGTTTCTGTCTTATTTTGTCATATTATTAAGCTAACCATTTTGGCTGCGAATGAGAGCAGGCATGCTTGATTAGTACATAACCACTCGGTGGTTGATTGATTCAACCCAACGGTGTTGTTGTAGGAATATTTTGATACGTCATAACCGTCTTATTTTCGGCTGAGAGTTGAACTCTGGCTGGTATCCGAGTTGTTGAAAGGACATTTAGGGCGCATATAGCTCGCTTTCATACCTTAAAGCGTACTTTTACCTTTGTCATATTTCGATCGTATTATGACACAAAACTCATTTTTCCCGCTCTAATTCTGGCAATTAGTAGGGTATATGACCCTACCTTGCGTATTGTACCGACTATTTTCTTATCTACTATGTGGATTGACATTGTTTTTATCATGGAAATAAGTTACTTTTAATGTTTCGTTCTTGAAGATATTCGATGAGACTGATCACGTCATTAGTTGCCCTAGGAGCAACTCGCCTAGGAGTGTTATCACTCTATTTGTTTGGTAGTATGCCGTGGCCTAAAAGACTCCTTTTAAGATAAAAAAGATTGATACGAGAATGAGAAACTTATACTTGATAATTGTGTAACCATGACAACAATTTTTATCCTAGCGTTCATGTTTCAAAGATGGTACTAATTTGGATGAATCAAAGTCCTTTGTAATAAAAATATGTATAAGTGAAATGTTTTTTAAATACCTTTTAAAATCATGATGCTTTAATAGATTTCAAATGATTGCATGGTTTGAGTATCAAAACCTATGTACTATAAGGTCCATCTAAACCACATATATTGTTGGATATTATTATTCAACCCACCTTTGGAAAAACGTTCTTAGCATATAAGTTCGTTTGTATCAATTTCATTACGCTTGCCAATTAAGATTTCAAAATTTCAAAATTTTTTTATACACTACTTGAACTATTTATATTGAAAAGCCAACTTTATTAAAGGTCACTGTGAAATACAAACTTTTTACAGACACATCTTTTAGCACAATTATCATAACTAAAATTTTAACTTTACATGCAAGAATTTTATCCTCACACTACATAAAATTTTGTGACATATCTTTTTACATAAATGTCATTATGATAAAATTCAAATTATATTACGTATTCAAATTATACTTTGGTCAAGCGTTTGCTCAAATAAATATCTTTAGACAAATTTTAAAACCTTGTCTCCAAAAAGAAACACGCACAACTTAGGAACGAATCTTGGAAACTAATTACTGTACCTCTATGCTCTAGGAACCTAGAGTAGGTACGAGTTATCTTACCATAGTTTAGGCCGTCAATTAATTTAAAATCTAAAGAGCTTCGACATAGTAGTATGGATGGATCGGTGGACAAGAGTTTTTAGGAGAAATTGATTGCTTTGCGATAATCGTTCGAATCCCTTTAGAAGGTGAAAGGATTCTAGTGGCACAAGGAGATAGGTCCGGATAGGACTTGAAACTAGTATCGGCCATCAAGATGAGAAAATACCTAAAGAAGGATCGTGTCACGTTTTGGTACATATAGTGGATAAAGGAGCCAATGTGAAGAGTATCCAAAACATTTTGATAGAAAGGAATCATACCGAGGTCTTTCCAAAAGATTTGTTTGGAATCCCACCGACTAGGATAGTCGAGTTCTGGATCGACCTAGTATCGGGAGCGGCATTAGTGGCTAAGGCACCATATCATTTGGCACTATCGAAATTGAAAGAGCTATCCAAGAAATAACAAGAACTTTTAGTGAAGGTTTGATAAGACCGAGTTCATAACCTTGGGGTGTACTAGTGATTTTCATCAAAAAGAAAGGCAGATCGATGCATATGTGTATCTATTACGGGGAGCTGAACAAATAACCATCAAGAACTGATACCCTTTTTGTTAGCCTCAAAAATATTAAGTCGAATGAGAAGTTCGTTCATTAGGAATATTAGGTCTCGGTCATTTATATATTAATGTTGTAATAGGCTAGAACGGGAATCGGGCTCATTTAATGTAATCTAATATGTCACGTGTTACAGGCTTAAAAGCCCAAGTAAACTCGAGCCCAACCCAAGTCAAAAGCCCATCCGGCAACATGGGTATAAATACCCCTCTCCAAGTGTGGAGAGGGTGTTGGTTCACTTTGTATTTTTCACAAGTTTAATCAACCATCTATTTTCTCTCTACTTTCTCTCTCTTGTTTCTCTCTCTAAAATTCTTATCATATCTCCTTTCTATTTTTCTTGTTACCATGGTGAAGTGAAGGTCATTACGGGTTCTGACATTTGGTATCAGAGCGTCAGGTGGGTTTAGTGGTTTTGTTGTTTTAAGCTTATTCGAGCTTATTGGTTTGGCTTATTTTTTCTTTTTCTTTCTTCTTCTTTTGTGCTTATTTGATACATCAAATTATTCGTAGCTGATTGCAAAACTCCTTCAAAATCAAATTTCTTGGTGGGCCGCTATACCTAAAATTCATTTTCACAAGATACTTGATTGGGCCGTGATTAGTTGCTTCATTTTTTGGTAACTAGTATTCTTATTATCGTTAATAGTGGCTGCGGAAAAGTGTTGACATGGTGAAAAACTTTTGTGACTTACTTGCGTAGATATAAATCTTATTTTGTAGTCTGTTATTTTTAGTTTATCTCAGCTCATCTAGTATCTCGTTTCGTAGCTTATAGTGGTTTTGTATTTCTTCAACTAGGCTTCTATGTTCACGTCAAAAACCACATCTAGCTTATTTGTCACTTAGTTTAGTAGCTTATTTGGAAAACTATCCGTAGCTTATTTTGGTCTAAAAGCTTATTTACAAGATTTTTGACAAGCTTATTTTCTGGGTTAGATTATTTGTGGTCCACGGTTCAAAGAAACCAAGGGAACACGATCTACGTTTTTTGCAAAAAGGACCATAGTACGTTTTGTCTCTATATAGGCGAATTATACACGAATTGTGGTAGGCGATTTATACCATTCTTGAAACAGGCGAAGTATACGAAACAGGCGAAGTATACCATCTGTAAACCAGGCGAACTATACGTTTATGTGTAGGCGATTTATACGTTAACAAGTGGGCGATTTATACAGTTGAACTAGGAGATTTATACACAACGGAAAAGAAGGCGATTTATACATAAGCTCAAAATGAAAAAAAACTTGTTCGTTTCGTGTAATTTCGGGTTTTTCGGTTCTGCTTCGTTGCCTCACTTATAACCTATACCATTGTGATCGTGATCCTTTTTCGATCATCGTGGTATATTTACTTTTTACCGACGATAATCATATGAGTCCGCGAGAAGGGAATTAGATTCGTATATAATTTTATAAATTCAACGAATAAGACAATGTTGGTATAAGAGGGAAACATGTTTTTTTATTATTATTCAACTACAATTCGAAATTGGCAAGTTTAGTCCCTGGACTTCAAGCTTCATTCATCTTTCGTCCTTTACTTACATGTAAAACCTCAACTTTGAAACCACTTTTCATCGTTAGTCCTTAATAGTTATAAATCAGCCATTAGCCCTTCAAAGTGAACCGTTTTTGCACCATTCGTCCTTACAACTTCATTTAACAACCGTGAAGCTTTAAACTTGGATTTCAATTGTACCGTTAGTCCTTGTTTATGTTTTAATCAACCGTTAATCATTTCAAGCTCAAAGTTTGTGCATCGGTCATCGTTTTAAGCTAATTAATCAACAACAAAAGCTCAAGTTCTTTAACGACAACAACGATTTCAACATAAATTCATTATTGTTTTACGGTTTCTTCTTGATTTTGAAAAATCCCGCGAAAGATACGATTCTTTTCTTAGTTTTAATCAAAGATTTGTAAAATCCCGTGAACGTTAATTGATTCCAATCCACAACAACATTCACTTTATCTGCTTAAGATCCTACAAATCATTTTCACTTCATAATTCTACAACCATTCATCATGACAACTCCAATTGTAACTTCCACAATCGACAGTCAAATGCATAACAACATAATGGCAGTTGGTTCAAGAGATCGTCCACCAATGCTTGTAACAAGACGATATGCACAATGGCGATCACGTTTCTTAAGATCCATTGATACAAGACCAAAAGGTGATGCCTTGAGGAAATGCATTTTGGACGGTCCATACCAACCAACTATACTCACAATCTCAGCTGTTCCTGCAAAAGAGAATTCTCCAGAAGTTCCAGAACGAACAGCAGTTTAGACAGTCTCAACTATGTCACCTGAAAACAAAGACCATTATGAATCAGAAAAGGAAGCGATTCATTTGATATTGACTGGAATTGGAGATGAAATATACTCAACTGTTGATGCATGCAAGACAGCTCATGAAATGTGGGAAGCTATCAAAAGGCTACAACAAGGTAAATCCCTCAACATTCAAGATGTCAAGACAAATTTATTTTGGGAATTTGGAAAATTCACCTCTCACGATAGAGAAACAATTGAGTCATATTACACAAGGTTTTACAAGCTGATAAATGAAATGATCAGAAATAATTTGGCAGTTGATAAAATGCAAGTCAATGTTCAATTTCTTCAACAACTTCAACCAGAATGGTCAAGGTTTGTCACAATTTTCAAGCAACAACACAAGCTGGATGAAGTTTCATATCACAAACTCTTTGACATTCTGAAAAAATATCAAAAGGAAGTTAATGAACTCCGTGCTGAAAGAATGGCCAAGAATGCTAACCCATTAGCACTTGTTGCTACTGCTCAAACACATCAAGATCCTTATAATCAAACATTAAAGTCTCACAAATCATATGCACCAACATCAATAGCCTCACCTCCAACCAGATCTCATGCAACTATAAGACACAAAGGCAAAGAGATAGCCAAACCAATCACACCTCCATCTGAGTCACCTTCTAATGAAGACAGTGATCCTGAACAAGCTCAGAAGGATAAGGAAATGTAGAAAAATTTGGCTCTCATTGCAAAGTACTTTAAGAAACTCTACAAACCTACTAACAACAACCTTAAAACTTCCTTAAACACCAGAAACAAAAATGTGGATACTACTCCAAGGTACAAGAATGACAATCATACTAGACATTTTAGGAATTAGAGGGCAGTGAATGTTGCTGTGGCTAGGGACACTGTAGGTGGTCAAGTAGTGCAGCAGTCTGGGATACAGTGTTTTAACTACAAGGAATTTGGTCATTTTGCTAAGGAATGCAGGAAGCCAAAACGGGTTAAAAACTCCACGTATCACAAGGAAAAGATGTTGCTATGTAAACAAGCTTAGAAAGGTGTTCAACTACAAGCAGAGCAATCTGACTGGCTAGCAGACACGGATGAAGAGATTGATGAATATATGGCAAAGATCCAGGAGGTTCCTAATGAAGACTCAGGCACTGACTCTGAGCCATTGGAACAGGTACAATACGATACTGGATATAATGTGTTTGTCAATGACATACAACATTCTAAGCAATCTAAATCCATTAGTAACACATGTGTAGTGGAAACAAGTGATAGTACTGTCATTCCTGACCAGATATGTGTGATAATGATATTCATAATGACCAAAATGCTGTAGAATGTGATGATGAGTGTGTTGCGCTTGCTAATTTAATTACAAATTTAAAACTTGATGTCGATTAAAATAAAAAGATTCAAAAGCAATTAAAGAAAGCAAACGCATCATTGACTCAAGAATTGACTGAATGCAAATCTATTCTTGCAGAAACTAGTAGAACTTTGGGGGAATCTAATAGTATTTGGGATAGTTGTCTAGTTGCACTTCAAAACAAACAGATTGAGCTTGAGAAGTACATGGCCTTTAATGATCGTATTGTTGACTATGAGAAACTTGAACATAAGTTAAATTAAACTCTAAGACTATTAGCTCAAAAGGACATTGACATAAAATAAGGTTTAAAACTTAAAGCCTATAAAATTTCAGTTGTCCAAGAGAAACACGATGAGTTAGTCAAACAGAGTCTTTTAACTAAGTCACATTACAAAGGTCTTGTCAAAGAGAAAACAAAGGTCATAATTTGAAAATTAAGGAAGAAAAAGATATTGACAAAATGATTTCAATGGAAAACCAATTAAAGTTTTTGAATGAAATTGTTTACTAAAGGAGTCAATCAATCCAAACCATTCACATGTTAGCACCCAAATGCCCTACATTTAATGGAAGACCTACCTTTGCTAATCCAATGTACGTCAAAAAGGCTTAATATGAGAAACCATGTTTGTATGAGATCCCACATGACCAATCTGATCCTGCAAACAGACTCATCCCCGATAGGGAAGAGATTCTGACTCTTGAAGAAGAGAGTCGATCAAAATTGAATAAAGACTTAGTGAAACCCTATGACTACACAAAGTTAAATAGTCTTTATGAAATTTTAAAACCCCCGACCTAGGAATATCAAATACAGTTGACACATGCAAATGAAATAAGGAAGAAAATGTGGAGAAAATCATTTGTGAAAACAAAACCAAATATATTCAAAAAAATAGCTTTCTTACCTGTGTCCAAATCAATAAACAAAAGTAGACAAGCGTATAATGTCATGAAAAATAACATAAATCATCTTAGAGAACTTGTCGATCAAGCTTGGGTGAAACATTCTAAAGATCATTTTCTTGCCCCAACTGCTCAAGATATGGAAATCCTGATTAAGACATGGTTGATGCCTCTTGCCCTTAAGACTCAGAATGATAGTTTCGCATTTGTTCATGAACTTAAGAAAGAAATGCATGATGATTTAAAGTACGTTGAATCCCTTGAAAATGAAATTGACGAACTTGAATCTGATAAGGCAGAATTTTCAAACATGTATGATATGCTCTTGCAAGAATGTGTGTCTAATGATGTTATGTGTTCTTATTTGCATTCGTTATCTGATTTAGATGCGCACACTAAATTGCAATGCTTATATCTTCATAAAGTCAAGGAATGTGACTGTCTTGCACAAAAGCTTTCGAAACAAACTGAATTTGTTAGTAAAGAAGTTTATACCGAGCTTTTACGAAGTTTTGCTAAATTAGAAAAACACTCGATTTCTCTTGAACTCGCTTTACAACAATGTCAAGAACAAATGAAAAATGACACAGTTTGCAAAGAAAAAGCATCAAATGTATTTCAAAAAGAACGTGAACAATATTTCGAAATACAAGATTTGAAAGCTCAACTGCACGACAAGAACATTGCTATAAGTGAGTTAAAGAAACTCATTGAGAATATGAAAGGTAAGAGTGTGGATACTAATTTTGGAAAACAGTCAATCTTGGGGAAACCGCCTTTACAACCAATCAGAAATCAACCAGTGGTAAGACAACCAACTGCGTATAAATCTGAACGATCCTATTTGCCAAGACATCAGTTTGCCTCCCAAGTTGGTGTGTCACATGATTTGACAAAACCAGTCACTCCACATTCTTGGCCTCAAGTTAGAAAATCGTCTTTTGCTAAGCCTTATAATGTGAATGCACCTGGCCCTTCTAGGAATAGCCCAAAGCATGTGTCATTTCAGTCAACAAAGGAATCTGTAGGTTCAAATGACATGGTTCATAACTACTACCTAGAGGAAGCTAAGAAAAAGGCACAACTTCATAAAGATAAAGCATTGAATACCAAACCTAGTGTGCAACAATCTGCTAGATTACCAAACACTGCTAACAACATTTGTTCTTCTTGATTAGAATATTGAGGTTGGAGATTTGGATAGTAAGGCATTTGGGTGAATGAAGGTTGAGTGAAGCCGCCCGGATTCGAAGACGACCCCGGAATTTGGTTGGGTGGGTCGGTAAGCATACCGGAAATTCAATTCGGGTTGGGATTTATTTTTTTGAGTGAAAGATGAGAGAATTGGTACAGAAATTGTGTGTGAAGTTATAAAATATAAAGGGGGTATTTATAGAATTTTTAAAGGGGTAAAAATAAGGTTTTGAGGGTTTTTTTTTAAATATCCGCTCCCCCAACGGCTCTAAACGGCTATTTTTCAAAAAAATAAAAATTATCGATCGCGTGGCTGTTAGCCACGGCGCGAGAGTGCTTGACGCGAACCACGAAGTGGTGCGCCATGGCTCAATCTCGCGCCATGGCTTAGCACGAAGCCATAACACCACCACTCCCTCCCCTCTAACCAAAACGTCCACCTTTTATAATATCATTTTTGCTTTTTATTTTTTAATTTCTTTTTCCAACTAACTTTTTCTCACATTAAATTCCACATTTACTCTAATCTTTATTCCCTTTATCTACTTCCACCTAATCTTTCATCCTCCTCCATCTCCTTCACCGTCTCATCACAACATCTCTCTTAAATCTTCACATAAACATCTCAACCAAAAGCACACATCAAAATGCATTAGGCGCACAAGCTTTCACATATGCATCAGGTGCACAAGCTATGCATCAGGCAAAGCGCACAAGTTTTTACTTTGGTGGTTACAAAGCGCTTAGATTTTGGCATTTGCATTAGGCGCACAGGTGCGCTTGGCTTGGTTACAATGGGTTTGGATTTATATTGCCAGGTGTTCTAACAGATGTTTCTCCGAAAGCTCATTTTGGTAAATTAAAATGTGCGCGGTACATTTTTGTAATCTAGTATGACCTCATTTAAAAATCTTCCTATACTTCAAATGTAATCTAGTATGACAAAGCGTATATCATTACTTTACAAAAACATCATATCAAGCAACTTTTTAAACATCACTTATTTTCGTCATTCTTTATTACTTTATATAATATAACATAAAGATCAAAGTAACAAGTTATATAAAGAGGATAAGAGAGGAACACCTATGCCAATTTTCATTCGCATCTTACTATATTATTTTATGCATTAGCTAGTTAATTTTTTTTTTTAATTTTATTTGCGTAAGGTTTCTATCCTTATTAGTTTATGGTTATGTTTTACTAATTCGAAGTATTTATATTTATATTTTAGATTATTGCCTTTTACCTACTTAATCTTTACTTTTATTTTCTTAATCATTATTTTATAATTTTTTACAAATCTTTTAGTTTTATGTTTTTTTTACAAAGTTTAAATCTTTTCATAAAAATATCATTTTAAGTTATTTTTTTATAAAGTTTGTAGTTTTAAGGTTTTAAATCACAAAGTTTCTTACTTTTATTAATAAAGTGTTAATCTTCTTACTTTTGAAATTGTTTCTAAGTTAAGTTTAAATCTATCATTAGAGTTAAGTACATTTTTGGTCCTTGTGGTTTGATGCGTTTTTCACT
>BQNB010184327.1:0-10744 GCA_026074375.1 Tanacetum coccineum
GGGAAATGGGATTTAAGATCTCAGATTAGGATAACCCTAGATGGAGGGATAATTTCAATTTGGATGAAAATTAGGGGCGGGACTTTGGAAAAATATGGAGAGGGAAATTTCATTTTGGGCAAAAGTTAGTGCGGGGTTTCGTTCTAAAAACAATTCCAAATACATTTCACACATCAAATATTTAGTTTTTATTACATTATAAGCATATTAGCATTAGTCAGTAACAACATAAATTTTAGACACACATATTAACTTATGTGACTATATGTATCGAATTTTGGTTACACTTAATCATGTATGTCTATGGTTTAGTGTGACCATATATGACATTTGGTCACACTGTTCAAGTGTGTGACATATATTTGTCACTTTTAAATGTATATCGTGACTAATGCTTCAAACTTACTTTTCAGTTGTCACACATTTCAAATTCATATGTGGCTAAATATTCAACAAAAAATAGCAGTCACTTTTAAATAATATGTAACAAACTTGACTATATGATTTAGCCACATACACAGTTACTTCATATGACCATATATGGATTTTGGTCACACTGTTCAATTGTGTGACATATATTTGTCACATATGTATATATAGTGTGCCTAATGTTTCAAACTTATTTGTATCTGTCACACGTCCTAAATTAAAAGTGACTAAATAATGAACAAAAAATTACTAGTTACCTCTAGTCACATAAATATTCAAATGTGTGACAATGAAATTCTGAAATGGTCACACAAAATGAGTTCATGTGTGACTTTTTATTTTATTATGGTACATTTAGTCACATAAATATCTGACTGTGTGGCCGCTTAAAAAACAGCATGTGTGACGAAATCCCAGATTTGTACTAGTGCTTTGCAAGTAGGATCCAGTTTATAGCTAAAATATCTAAAAACACATCCATGAAAATTAGGGAAAAGACTTGGTTTTGGTGTAAGAAAGTATGGAAAGAAAACTTGTGTAAGTATCTTGTGTAAGGAAGTTAGTAATTGTAAGAAATGTTGCTTGGAAATAGATTTAGCACATGTTTGATTTGAAAATGGAAGTCTGGATATTATTTTCCTTGGTGCTTTCTATACTAGAACCAGCTATGTATATGGTAGTAATATGTATAATTTTGAGTACTGAGTATAATCATGGGTATTTGATTGAGTGTAGATAGGTATTGGTGTTTTCGGGTATGCCTAAATGTATTTTATTGCGAAACGTAAACGTTTGATGTAACCAATAAAAATAAAATATAAAAAGTTGATTATTACTTTCGTAAAAATAATATAATCCTTGCTTGACGTAAAATTTTATTTGTTTGGTGCCCATTTACGTTGATTGTTGATTTTTAGTTTACGCGATTTAACTTAACGATAAAAATAAAAGTAAATGCGTAAAACTATAAAAATAAATAATGGAATAATTGAGATCGTAAAATGACCTGAAATAACGGATTGTTATAGTCTTCCTCCGTTAAAAGAGCTTTGTCCTTAAAACTTTAAGACGTGACATTGGATAAAGATGCGCGATTGGTGAAGAGGTGCGAATACTTCTTCTGGAATTAATCTTCACATTCCCATGTGAACTTAAGACCTCCCCTAGAGTTCCATCATACTTTGATAATGGGAATGCGGCTTTTCTTCAACCATTTGACTTCACGATCCATAATTTCCACTGGTTCTTCAACGAAGTAGAGTTTGTCATCAATGTGTATATCATCCAACGGAATTGCCAATGGCTCGTCAAATAAACATTTCTTCAGATTGGATACGTGAAACGTGCTATGAGCCCTACTTAGTTGTTGAGAAAGTTCCAACCTATAAGCAACGTTTCCCATTTTGGCTAACACCTTAAAAGGTCCAATATACCTCGGGTTCAACTTCCTCTGTTTGCCAAAACAGATAACCCCTTTCCAAGGTGATACCTTTAACATGACTCGGTCACCAACTTGAAATTCTAAAGGTTTACGCCTCACGTCTGTGTAACTCTTCTGGCGATCACGAGCGACTTGAATTCTTTACTTGATTTGAATAATCTTATCGGTTGTCTCGTGAATAAGTTCTGGACCGGTGAGCTGAGCGTCTCCGACCTCGGCCCAACAAACAGGTGATCGACACTTCCGACCATAAAGTGCCTCGAATGGGGAAGCTTTAATACTAACGTGATAACTATTGTTATACGAAAATTCGATCAGCGGTAAGTACCTTTCCCAACCATTCCTAAAGTCTATCACGCAAGCTCGTAACACATCTTCTAGTGTTTGAATGGTTCTTTCTCTTTGTCCATCGGTCTGCGGATGGTATGTTGTACTCATATCCAAACGAATACCCAAAGCCTTTTGGAATGCCCTTGATATGTGAGAAATCACATATCCTTTTCAAACTAAAATGGCCTTTAAAAGATTAAATTGTGCAAATTATGCTTGTATATTGCTTGTTTTGTCATTTGTGATGTGTAGGTACGGATAATGCAAAAATCACAAGAAAACGGTCAAAACCGGACAAACACGAACATGGGAACGGATAGAGTGCACAAGAGCCAGAAGTTTCTAGCAAAGGTCAACAAAGTCAACCTTGGTCAACCCACAAAAAAGATAAAACCCTCAAAATCCCAAATGAGCCCTCAATGTTAAATAAATTTCACAAATGGTCCTTAAACATTTAACATCGTTAGTCCTTTTAATTAATGTTTATCAGCTTTTGAATTAGTTTAAGTATAAGTAGTTAGAATCTGATAGTATAAGTTTAATTATACTACCACTTTAAGCTCAAGTTCATTCTAGCTGAACTTATCCCTCAATTTGCATTTAGTTTGGTGATTTTAAAGTGTAGAAACAAGTATTATGCCTGCATTAGTTAGTTTTAAGTTTTGAATGCTTTGCTTGCAAACTGCATCAGCATAGCAATTAGACATATAGCTAATTTCTAGTTTAAATATCAGAGGGTAATATTAGCTTTTAGGTCTTGATTTTAATAGCACAAGTAGATTTTAGGTAATAGTAGATCTATTTCAGCTTATTTTGTTTTTAAAGATTCATTAAGCTATCTGTTTTTAAGCTCAAAATAAGCAATTTGTCTTTTCATAATAAAAAGTGAATTCAGTATATGCTGAGTCTTTAGGCAGTTTTCAACATGCTTTTTCCTTGTTCTCTTGATTTTCAAACTAAGTTACAAAAGCTGATTTGAGTAGTCTTTTGGATAAGCTTTCTAGAAATATAAGTCTCTTTGCCATAAGGTTCTTTTTATCTGCTTAAAATTAAGCTCAAAAGTAGCTAAGTGTCTGTTTGGATTTTAGTTGTATGCTAAAGTGCTTATTTGATTTTCTGGGCTTATTTGCTCACTTTCTTAGCTTATTTTTACTTAAATTGCTTATTAGGTGTAGTAGAGCCTGTCTTAGCTTATTCACCTTTTTTTATTAGCTTATTTAGTGTAAAAAAAAGCCTAACAGTTAGCATTTTATGGTTTAGTATAGTTTAGGCTTATTCTGTCTTTACTTAGCTTATTATGTGCTTATTTTTTATTTATAAAAAAAGTGCTTTTGTAAAAATTGCTTATTTAGTGCTTTTCTAAAAAGTTATAAAAAATGGCAAAAACAAAAACATTTGGGATTAGGGGAAGCCCCAGGTGAGCAAGGCTCGAACCCGGGACCTCTACCCTTATCCCAAACGTTTTACACACAACACACTCTACCACTTGCCCTGGGGTCTTTTTCGGTTTATCTTTGCATAATTAATCCTTTATACACATTTTAGCTCTTTTAGCTTATAAGCCATTTTTAGCTTATTTCACAGCTTATTCGATAAGCTGTTTTCACAAGCTTATTTTTCCTAGATTCCTCACTTTTCAATGTACTTTTGCTAATTTTTTAAGAATTTTTATAAATAGTTTAGTATTTTTAAACATTTAATTTCATTAAAATCGTTTTTAATTCATAAAAAATTATAAAAAAGTCAAAAAAATATAATTCTTTTTTAGAAAATTTTCTTTTAACATTTAGAACCTAGGAAAATTAGATTTGCTTTCGTAGGGTTTAAATTGCAAAATTTGGTTTTTTAAAGAACGGGATTGAATCCCGTTCATGTTTTTAGTGTTTTCAAGCTTAAATCTCCCTCGTTTTTGGTCTAGTTTTCTTTGTTCTAGCTTTTTAGTCAATTAAGACTTATAAAAACCAAAAAGATCAATTTAGGACTTAATTTTGATAATTTAGGGTTTTTAGGTCCCGTTTAGGATTCCCGTTTTGCGTTTTTAGTTAAAATTTGTCTTCCCTTAAGTGTTTTTAAGTTTTTGCCTTAATTTTCTCGTAGTTTTAGAAAACCAATCATAATCTTGTTCCATTCAAGCATAGATATCAAAACGACTCTCGGCTTTCAATTGCATTCCTCGTTGGGGAAACGACCCGGGAATCATACTCCCGGATTACTATAATTGTGATTTTTTTTTATACGTTACTCCTTGTAGTTAAGTAGATAAGTATATTATATTTATATATTAAGTATTATAAAAGGGTTTAATCAAAGTCGATCAGTGCAAAGCTTTAAAGTAGGTTTGAGGCTTCATCTAACCAGTCCTAATGACCACCTCTCTCAAGAGTTAACACACTTAGAAGTGGAGAGGACAGTATGAAACTAATGGAATTGATGGAACATTATACAACACTGTCTGAATTGGTGAGCTTAAAAGAATAGAGAGATGTGTGATATAAAAACAGATAGAAGTGAATGTAAGAAAAAGAAATTAGATATATAAGTGATATTTAAAAACAGAAAGAGAGCTTGTGAGAATCAAACTTGATGATGAAAATGCTTTTTTTAAGAAATTAGGGTAACTTGGTGTCTTTAAGTTAATGATGCTCAGCCTAAAAGTATAAGCTGCAAGCTTAATTTAATACTGTTTAGGTGCTTAATTTCCTGCAGCCCGTATTAGTGTTAAGTTGGCTATCATACACTTTACTGTTGTTAGCATAAGATAATGCTGCTAGCATAACTATATAAAGGTTTTGGTTAGTTAATACTGTTTAGGTCATAACTTAATACAGCCAGTTCAAGTTAAAGTGATGAGGGTGAATTCATAAATACTTCGATTAAGGTATTACAATCACTCATTCGATCGATTTTTAACACCTTGATTTACTCTCTAATCATAAACCCTTAACTCAATTTCTCTTAATCATCAAAAACCCATCACAATGTCAACCACTCCCAAAAGTTTGCTGACACTTAACACATTGGTCGTGTATCATAGGAGAACCCGAAGAAAGTAATGTGTTTAGGAAATCATTGATTTTCTAAAATCAGTATCTAACCCAATATGCGTTTAACGGATCAAACCAACCATTTATACATCTTCATATGAACATTATCTGGCAACAACAAAGGTAAAGACAGTTAATGGAGGAATCTCGGTTACAAGCCCAAGTTTAGATAAGAAGAGCAGGTGATCCATCACAGAGACATAATAGAAGTGATCTTAACATTAGAAGATGCGGGTGAACAGATTGTTTGCCAACTGCAACTATCTTTGAATGAACTGGCGAGGTAGGGGTATGCACAACCTTCTCCGAAACTTACATTCTAATAAAGCTTACTATTTCTCCACAGATGAAGTTTTTGAAATCATACCATTACGCAATGCCTTAGTTGCTAAGACCACTACATGGAACAATTCAGTAGCAGAAGGTCCTCTCATATCATATCTTGCCACAACTCAAATTTTTAACCTATCCACGTATATTTTTAGATGCTAAGGTAAAAAGGGCAAATAACCACCATTTTTTGTAAAGAGTGGGGGAAAGGGGAATTTAAATTTCTGATGTATCCATGATTTGTACATGTGTTTATTAATCAACAGCTTGGTGATATGTCACATCACAAGAAGACTTATGTTAACCCCTTACACACAAAGAAAATATTTGCCAACATGAAGAGAGAAGGAAAAGATTTTTCTGGGAGAGTAACACCCCTGTTTGCAACAATGATGGTTCAAGCTAATCAAGAAGACGGTGCAGATTCAGCTACTCCTACTGATTCCCATTCCACACCTATTATCACTCAACCGTCATCCTCAAAACTTTAAAAGAAAAAATCAAGCAGGAAATAAAGGAAGGACAGTGCTCCTACAAAGCCTACTAGCAAAGAGACTAATCCTAAGGAAAATGCAGCTACCCCTTCCTGTAATCCACCTCAAAGTGGTGAGGATAGAATGAAACTTATTGAATTGATGAATCTTTGTACCCAATTACAGTTAAGAGTTCTTGCACTGGAGACTACAAAATCTAATCAACCTTGGAGATTAAAGCCTGAGATAAGAGTAAATATTTGGAAAGAGAAGAAAGTCAAGAACAATCAGGGTTCAAGAGATTAAGGAAGGTTAGATCAGCTAGCAGGGTAGAATCTTCTAATGATGTCAGTTTGGGTGCTCAAGAGGATGCATCCAAACAGGGGAGGAAAATTGCTGATCTTGATACTGATGCAGAAATACTTCGCTTATAGGTTTCCTTTGTTACCTATTTAAGCGCATTCGATTACACCATATCCGTTCTTAATCATTCTACTACTCTAAATTCACAAACCCTAATTCAATTTCATTGTTGATTATAAAAAATTCGACATCCATGGCGGGCCTAAATTTTGCTGACTCACATAATATGGTTGCTTACTTGAAAAAATCCACAGAGAATGCTAATTTTGCTGAGATAGTAGACATCCTGAATGCTAACCCCATAAGGTATGCCTTGACAGTTAGTCTTACTATTTATGTTTCTTGTATTGAACAGTTTTGGTCTACTGCTAAGATCAAAATAGTCAATAATGAAACACAGATTCATGCCAAGGTTGAGGGCAAGAAAATAGTAATATCAGAATTATCTGTGAGGAGTGATCTTCAATTTGATGAGGAGGATGGTATTGCTTGTCTAACAAACACTAAAATTTTTGAAAACCTTCAATAGATGGGATATGAAAAGCTTTCTGAGAAACTTAATTTTTATAAACCTTACTTTTCCCCTAAATAGAAGTATCTAATTCATACCCTCTTACAATTTTAAGTTATAAATCAACTGCTTGGAATGAGTTTGGTACTAATATAGCATCAGCAGTTATATGTTTGGCTAAGAATTAAAAGTTTAATTTTTCTAAATTGATTTTTGATGGTATGATGAGGAACTTGGATAGTTCTAAAAAGTTTTTAATGTATCCAAGGTTTTTACATCTGTTTTTGAACAAACAAATTGAAAATCTTTCAGAAGTTAATGTTGTTTATGATACACCTTCTCATACTAAAAAGATTTTTGCAAACAAGAAAAGGCAAGAAAAAGATTTTTCAAGGACTGTAACACCATTGTTTTCATCTATGCTAGCACAACAAGCAAATATGGGTGAAGGGTCAGGACAACCCACTGATCCCCAACACACATCCACATCTGCTTAACCCTCTAATAAAGAACCAATCACTGTTCCATCATCATCTCAACCCAAAAAGACTTACAGACCTAGGAAAGCCAAAAGGGCCACTGAGATATCTCAGTCTAGTTGACCTATTTCCCTTATTGCAGATGAGACTCTCACTAAGGAGAGGGAAGACAGAATAGAAAGGGCTGTTACTACTGCTTCTAGCTTAGAAGTAGAGCAGGACAGTGGTAACATAAATAGGACCCAATCTATGGCAACACTTAATGAGCCAAGTCCTCAGGGTACTGGTTCAGGTAGTGGTCCCAGGTGCCAAGATACCATATTGGGGGATGCAGAAGCTCAAACTAGGTTTGAGACTGCATCTAAACAGTCTAATGACCCACCTCTCTTAAGAGTTAACACACTTGGAAGTGGAGAGGACAGACTAAAACTTATGGAATTGATGGACCTTTGTACAAAACTGTCTGATAGAGTTCTTGACTTGGAGACAACAAAGACTGCTCAAGAAAAGGAGATTGCTAGTTTGAAGAAGAGAGTCAAGAATCTGGAAAGGAAAAGGAAGTCAAAAACTCTAAGGATGAATTTATTCAAGATTGGTACCTCTAGAAGAAGAAGTTTGGGTGAGGAGGATGCATCCAAACAAAGGAGGAATTTGAAACAGGGAAAACAAAGTTTAATCTTTGAAGAAAGTGATTTTGATGATGAAGGTTTTGATGCAGATATGGATGAAGTGTTCAAATATGTTGAAGGAGATGCAGAGCAGGTGATTAGTGCTGCTGCAGATGAAGTTCCTACTGGTGATGCAGTTAATACTGCTGGTACTAAAGTTAATACTGCTAGTGCACCAGTTACTACTGCTGGTGTATCTGTTAATACTGTTGAACCTATTACTACTGCCAGTGTTAATATTACTACTGCTGAACCAACTACTCCTCCAACAATAACAATAATAACTGTTTATGAAGATGAAGATCTTACAATTGCTCAGACTCTTGTGAAGATGAGGAGTGAGAAATCAAAGATAAAAGGAGTGGCTATGCAAGAACCTAGTGAGACTGCTACAAGACCAATAGTATCACCTTAACAACATGATCCTAAAGACAAAGGAAAGGGTAAGATGGTTGAACAAGAAAAGCCATTAAAGAAAAAGGACCAGATCAAGTTTGATGAGGAAATTGCTCAAAAATTGCAAGCTCAGATGCAAGTTGAACTAGAAGAAGAGGAAAGGCTGGCAAGAGAAAGAGAAGAAGATGCAAACATTGCTGAATGGGATAATGTTCAAGCTATGATAGATGCTGATTATGAGCTAGCTGCAAGATTACAGGTACAAGAGCAGGAAGAGTTGACCATTGAAGAAAGGTCAAAGCTATTTGTAGAACTCATGGATAAAAGGAAGAAGCATTTTGCAAGACTTAGAGCAGAAGAGTAGAGAAGAAAACCACTAACCAAAGCTCAAAAGAGGAATCAAATGTGTAATTATCTGAAAAACATGGCTGGATTTACTCACAATCAGTTGAAGAACAAAAGCTTTGATGAAGTTCAGAAGGCTTTTGACAAGACCATGAGTTGGATAGACTCATTTGTACCTATGGATTCTGAAGTGGTGAAAGGAAGTAAAGATAGAGCAGAAGGCAGTGAGACTAGAGCAGAAGGAAGTTCTAAGAGAGCAGGGGAGGATCTTCAATAAGAGTCTACCAAGAAGCAAAAGATGAATGATGATAAAGAGAAAGAAGAACTTAAACAATGCTTTAAGATTGTTCCAGATGATGGAGATGATGTAACTATTGATGCTACACCTTTGTCTGTCAAAATTCTAATTGTTGACTACAAGATCTATCAAGAAGGGAAGAAAAGTTTCTTTCAAATTATCAGAGCAGATGGTAAGACTCAGATGTATCTTACTTTTAGTAAAATGCTTTAGAACTTTGATATAGAAGACATGGAAGTTCTTTGGAGAATAGTCAAAGCTAGATTTAAGAAGACAGAGCCAATGGATTACATGGATACTTTCTTACTTCTTAATTTGAAGACCATGTTTGAACATCATGTTAAAGATAATATATGGAAGAATCAACAAAGATTAGTTAATGTGCTGAATTAGAAGCTTTTTTATTTTTGTGGAGTTCATTGTGTAACAGTGCCGACCATACCATATTATTTATTGGTTGAGAAGATGTATCCACTTACAAATCACACACTACATCAGATGTTCAATGATGTGAAGCTTCAAGTTGACTATAAGTGTGAAATGGCATTTGATCTTCTTAGATTGGTCAAGAAACAGCTTAAGGAAGGCTATGTACCTGAATGAAGTGTTTGGATACATTCTCCTAGTGAAGATAAAGCTTTTAATCAAGAAACTTGAAGATTCAAAAGATGAACATCAAGTTTAGGAGAGGATTGTTGGGATTAAAAGACTTCTTAGTGCCGTTGAAGTTACTGCTGCTAGTAATGATTTCTACTACTGGTGAAGACTGAAGAAAATATTCTAAGTGATTAATACTGCTAGTGGAAGTTACTGCTGCTCAAGAAGTTTAAGGAAAATATACTAAGTGGTTACTACTACTGATGTAAAGTTACTGCTGTTAGTATAAAGTTAATGCTGCTGAGAAAGTTAATGCTGCTGGTTATAAGTTAGTACTGTTAGATCAAGTTAGTACTGCTTGTGTGATATAGATGAGATATTTTTGTAAAAGATACGTATAAGTTATTTGTTTAGAAGATCATGATAACTTAGGAATATATTGTAAACCGACTAGGACTCCTTAGTGTATAAAAGGAGGTCCTAGGGTATAGAGTTATATCATTAAATTAAAAAAATTAGAAGTCGATTAGCTTCAAGCTTTTGTAACCCTAACACTATTAAGAGTGTTTGTATTATATTGAGGCTGAAAGTTTGGTAAACTGTTTGTTATTGATCTTATTCATTACTGTTTCATTGAAATTTTCTTAGTATCATTGACTAGATTTCACATAGTCTTTGATATTCACAATCAAAGTTTCTATCATAGTTGTTTTGGATTTATTCAATACAACTTATCCTTATACAAGCTAAGCAAGATCTATTCTATTAGGATCAACAATAAAACCCCATGATCATAATGCATTTAACTCTCATTTTTGTTGTAAGAATACACCCAAAATGATTTACCAAATCAAGCATCGAGATCTTGCCATCTACATCCACCAAAGAAAGAGTTCTTGTCATTTACATCCAACACAAAGCACATACATATGAAGATCTACAAGATTAGAGATCTCATCACAATCATCCATTTGAAGACTTTCCATCAATGGAAGTTCATTTAGATCACCATTCATTCATTTGCATGTATCAATCAAACA
>BQNB010184328.1:0-12321 GCA_026074375.1 Tanacetum coccineum
TAATAAAGTGACGTTATTTGATGTTATCAATGACGAAGGTAAAGCCCGACAACACTGAGAAGCCCACCAAAACAGAAACGGAAATGCCAATAAAGGAGGTCAAGACGATGAGTAGAGCTAAAAATGGGGCCGGAAATAAATTAATCAAAACACCTGAGAATGAAGAAGCAGTGGAAGCATCCGGGTCTCAGCCTATTGCGTATTACCTGAAGCAAAAGATTAATGAGAAGCTGATCGAGGGACTAATCAACAACAACAGATTCAATAACTTTCGGTCGAGAACTCGAGTTATAAAGAAAAAGGGGAAGGAATATAAAATATTACCTGGGGGACCTGTTTGTGATGCGATTCTCAAGAAAAAGATAACAAAGAAGGAGGACATCAGAGGGAATTTTGAAATACCTTGCAACATAGGGGGCCTTAAGTACGTGAACGCCCTCGTCGACCAAGGTTCCAATGTGAACATCATGCCCTACTCCACTTACATGAAATTTACCAACGAAAGGCCTGATAAGATAGACATTAGACTCTCACTAGCTAGCCACTCATACATTTACCCCTTAGGAATTGCTGAGGATGTGTTAGTAGAGGTCGCTAAACACGTATACCCTGTAGACTTTGTGATTTTGGATATCAAGGAAAATGAAAATAGGCCTTTCATATTAGGAACACCATTCCTGATAACAGCCAAGGCCTCAATTAAGTTTGATAAAGGCACCGTAACTCTAAGGTCGAGAAAGAGTAAGGTAAGTTTCTATAGGACACCCGATTCCTCATGTGTGACCGACAAAGGAGTAAAAAACGACATAGAGACCATAGCCCCCACTATGACTGTGAATAGGCTATCCCTTGAGTGGGAAGAAAAGATAAAGCTTCACTTAGAAAGGGAGATGAAGTTCAACCAATGGAGGAGCAAAAATTTCAAAGGCAAGCGTCCCACTCTTATTGCAACCAAGGAAGGAATGGATGATGAAGGAGAAGTCACGTAAGGACGTGTGACTTCGAGTCTAGCTACAAGACTCATTAATAAAGAAAAGCGCTTCTTGGGAGGCAACCCAATTTACTTTTCCAGCAATTAGGAGTGTCATGTGTGTTTTAATTCTTTATCGTTTGTTTTGTTGCGTTTGAATTATATTTTAATCATGCTTTGTTTGTCTTTAACCTCGTCTTAATTTCAATCAAATGTATTTTGCAACAATAAGTGTAGGGGAATTTATTTGGCTTTTGAGCCAAATTCAAACATGTTAAATGAATTTGTTTAGATTAATTCGCGTCAGTTTCGAGTCATACGATTGAATTGTTAAATCTCAGGTTTTATGTAGCAATTTGTACAGGAACTAACTTATGGAATCAAGTGCAGGAAATTTTTCATCAAAAATAAAATTTTCATTTTCACAGACTGTGGAGATGGCGTCATGATTAACACGTGACGCCGTCACCACGATGCCTGTGACGGGGTCACAAAAACCCTGACGGCGTCAAATGCCCAGGTACAGAAAACTTAAAGTTTTTAATTATTAACATTTAATATATGTATTCTTCTGTTATAAACCTGTAAAAATACTGAATAAGTTTAACAATTCTCTCATCCTATCTATCGAGTCGAACCCTAAATTCACATTGTATATCGGTAAATCGCACATTTTATGCTTGGTATAGTTGTCTTTATCTTTAATAACAGGTTATATTTGATGAGAAGAAGCTTGGAATTCTTAGGAAGTTTTCATTGGATTGATTCTTCTGAAGACATTTAGCCAGTTATTGCATGTTCCTTGTTTTCTTTTCCCTTTATTCGTTCTTACGGGTACTTCTAAAGAACATTGGGGACTATGTTCAACTTAAGTGTAGGGGGAAATAAGCCTTAGAAACTATTCTTTCATTTGTCATTTGCTTTGTCCTTAAAATGGTGGATAATATATCGAAACATAGCATAAGAGGTAATTTTTACCCAAATTTAAATTTTTTTACGACACATACCGACGAAAACCGAGTATTATTAGCGTCTCATGATAGAATTTATAAAGTAAAGTCACAAGAAACCCTCAAAATTAATCAACCCCACAATGTGATGTTCCGGCCCTTAATATTATACATTCGAATCCTTTAGCTTGTTCGAGTTAAGGAGTGAGCAATCATGTGCGTCTATTTCATCGTTATGGATGTGTATGCGTGGTTTTGTCGCCTTTTCTGGAACATTGGTATTGGTTACTTTAGGATTATGAGAGTATACCGGTAGCATATTATATTCAGAACTTGTTTATTGAGAGCATCCCAAGACCGCAAAGTAAGTAGTAAGGATTTTGCTGATAAGAGGCATTAGATTAACCCATGTTTTTAAACCTGTAATTGTTTACGATGTAAAACACCTTGGTCATATAAACTATCTTACAACCCTTTCCCATGCAACTTATTATTAGTGCAGGATACCCCTAGTACAACCCTCCGAGCCTATCCTTTTTCACGGTTCTCGTAATTTTCTAGTTAAGTCGGACTATTAATGAAGAGCATTGTTAACCCTTAAACCAATCGTTACACCCAAATCGCCTTAGCCTACCTTGTATGTACTCACTTTTAGTACATTATTGTTTTAACCCAAGTTAATTATTGAGTACACGGTTGCTAAGTCCTTATCCTTGTAAATACAATTTTAGGACGATTGGGATTCATGGTAGTATTTATTTCGCGGAAGAATGGGGAAGAAAAGTTAAGTCAATACCCCCATACATTTGTTAGATGATCTCCATGTTATTTTGATCCACCTCAAATCGGGTCATTATTTAGATTGTAAATATCGTGCATGTAAAAGCTCAAGCGTAGAAAAGGGGGTACGTGTTATAAACCCCATGTGGTGTATTATGTTATTTTAAAAAATGAGAAAAGAAATAGAAAGAGATTGATGTAGAGTTGTGTAGAGTTTGTATATCTTCGTCCGAGTCTTGGCTTAGCAACCATACCAAAGTGTATATCTTTGTAAAAAATTAGCTAACCCTATCCACATCAAATATCACACCAAAGCCACCAAATGCATCCTTCCGATTACGTTCCATTATATGTTATCTTACAACCACCTACACTCCCACAATCCTTTTAAAAGACCTCTTATGATAGTAATGCATAATACTTTCACTTATCGTGGAGGTTTTGATCCTTTACCAAGCCTAGGATTTTATATGCTATGACAGGTAATGAGTGTTGATTTTCCGTTTCCCCCATATGTTATAATTTATTATACAACCGAGTGAAAGAGATAAACTCCAAACACTTATGTGAGGTGCTAGTATATATTTTGTGTGCTCTTAATTACAAGGTCTGGGAGGTTGTGTTGTAGAATACTTTTAAAGAGTAGGTAAAATAACCCCTCATATTGTTATTGTCTAAGTAGAAAAACCTATTTGTTTGAGGACAAGCAAATCCTAAGTGTAGGGGTATTTGATAAGGTGTCATTTTATACACTTTTTTGGGTCGAATTAACCTCAAAAATCTTGCATTTATGCCCAAAATAGGCACTTAATCGTTCCTTTTTAGTATTTCTCATTTGGAAGGCATTTGGAAGAATTACACGTGACTTGGGGTCATTTGAAGAAGAAACGGACAAAACTACGGACCTTACACCAACATTGATCAAGAATTTCTCTATAGTGGCTGGAGTCGGCGTCACAAATACAACATGACGCCATCACTACGAAGATCAAGACGGCGTCACAAGATTCCACGATGGCGTCATAGCATACGACCCAGCCCATTATCTAGAATATTCCTGTTTCAGACGCGTCAAACGATAAAATGCGATTTGCTGTTACAACCAGTTTACCATATATACAAACCCCGAATTAGGTTTTGAGTGGTTAACTTTAAAATAAAAAAGGATAGGAACACTAGTTTGTTTAGCAGCTGTTAGGGACGAATTTAGGGCCTAAAAACCCTATTGTACTTCCTCTAACTCATGTTTTAATCAAGTAAGGTTTATTTAATCATTCAATATGTATATGTGTTGTTTTATCTCAAACTCATCTATCTATGCTCTTGCATTATCTTAATATTGCTCTGGCTAAACCACCTCTATTGATTTAGATTATTATGTATAAAATCTAGAATTTAGATCTTAGTGTGATGCTTCATGTAGTGGATGTGCATAGTTAGGCACTAAGAAAACCAGCTTTTGTCTGTATCGCTGTTGATATGTCTAAGGAAATATGATTGTGTAGAAAGGATACCATCGGGTAACAGTCTTCATACTACCTTGCCCCCTAATATTGTTGATCCACTTTTAATATATTTCACATGCACTTAGTAAACTCCTAAGGGCCATGTAATTAGCTCATACTACCTTACAGTGATGCGTTGCTCCTCAGCGGAATACTAAGTAGACTAAGGGTCGTGTAATTCGTTTATGACTTATAAATAATTACACAGATCATCAACAATGGTGACAATGCACAACACTAGAGAAGCCATCTAGGAGTAATACAGATTAAATAAACACAGTCATTATCTTATGTTTATCACCATTAGTTTAGATTATATTTAGTTTAATAGCTAAACCAAACCACCTCTCCAATTATATGATTTACTTGCTTTCTATAAAATAAAAAAATAAAAAAATAATCTTCCCTCAACCCTTAAAATTATGTTAGACAGTGATCAAGCCTTCCCAACCTATTCTCCGAGTGAACGATAATAACCCCATAGTATTGCCTATACTATTACTACAACGATTAGGTGCTCTGCCTAGGGAGTTGTAAAACTTCTTGTAGAAGTCCTACGACGACCGCATCAGTCATTGTTGGATTAGTTGTTGTTGTTGTGGAAGTTGGTGTTTGTTGTAGAGGTTGAATGTTGGGAATAGGTGGTTGAGGAATTGTTGTAACAGAAGAAAGTGTCTCTGCAGCAACCGAAACTGGTACATTGATAAGAGTATCTGACTGAGTGTCTTGATATAAGATTGAGTCAATGCTTGTATCCGGAGAAGGATTAATGAATTTTGACACCAAGTTTGATGAAACAGAAGAACTTTGTTGTTGCACTACTGGAGGCACATTTGTTAGAGTCACATGAGTATATTTTATGTCTTGATTTGCTTGAGCATCATTCATTTCAGCATCACTTCTTTCCAGGTTAATATTTAAATCTCTATACAGTTCATCTTCTTCTTCTTCTTTCTGTTCACCTTCCTTATCCTTATCATCATCCTCTTTATATTCTTCTCTTCAGAGAGTTCATAGTCCTGGTAGGTGTTGACACTCTCTGATCAGAAAGAACACTAGTTCTATCACATTTGCATTTATCTTCTTCTTCCTCTTCATCTGCTTTATAAGTTGACAAGTTTGGATGAGTAAGATCATCTCCGTCATTATCTGATTCAGTTTCATCACTGTCATCATTCTTGTCTGACTCTTCTTCGGCATCTTCATCATCTTGACTAAATGTTCAAGATTCTTCTTCACTCTCTAAGTCGTATTTGGGTACATCGGGAACCTCTGGCGTGACACCAGCTCCTTCATTTGTACCAGTGACTTTTTATTGTTTCTCATCAGGAACCTTTGACCGAGTGTCAACTCCATCACCTGCGCCACTTGCATGAGAGATGTGAAATTGAGTCTTGCTTCTTTTGGTAGCCAGTTTCATTTGTTCAGCTTCAGTTAATGCAACCTCATATAATACATTTAATCCTTTGGCTTTTGGCATCTTTACAGGTTGCTTATTCTTGTCAGATTTAGCCACCTTACCTAAAGTCTTGAGTCTGGTACCTTTAGTAACTTGAACAGGCTTCTTCTTGGGAGATGTCTCTGAATCAGCTTTCTTTTGAATGTACTTTGGTTTCGGAGCTTTCTCTCCAGAAGCAAAAGCATAGTATGCCTGTTAAGCTTTGGATTCCAACATTGCTTGATTTGTTAATTCCTTTGGGAGAATGGTACCATAAACTTGAGTATCTTCATGTCTAGAGATACATCTCATAGAAGTAAACATGGTGTCATCTCGAGCAGTATGCCAAAACATCTTGTTTCTCCTCGAAATAGACTGATCCTTTGACATGAAGTAATCAATGATGATCTTTTTGAATCTAAGATATGACATCTTGTTTGTCTTCTTAGCATCTTTGTTCTTAATCTGGAACAGGAAATCTTCCTAGAGTATATACACATAATCGATATTCTTCTTATAGAACATACCCTAGAGGATTTAAGAACGAGATAGACAAATCTTGTCCATTCTAG
Source organism: Tanacetum coccineum (assembly GCA_026074375.1). Taxonomy (NCBI): domain Eukaryota; kingdom Viridiplantae; phylum Streptophyta; class Magnoliopsida; order Asterales; family Asteraceae; genus Tanacetum; species Tanacetum coccineum. Next base: position 6,216 of record BQNB010184328.1, read on the forward strand.
TTTCTTTGCCACTTAAGCACTTGTTGATGGCGGTAGCAAATGATCTCCATGGTTGATGTAAGTAATCAACATACACATCAGTAAGATAGGTGATGTCTCTAGTGTGCCCAAGATCTCTAATGAAAGAGAGAATATCATGTTCCAGTGGGAGGTCTTCAAACTTTTATCCTGGAATATTAGGGTAAAACTAGAGGAGAGACTTTCTTCTTGTTTATCGTGAATCTAATGGATGACTTATGAACGAATAACCGTATCCCAAATTCTTGCATATAAAATACAGGAACTTCGTTATGATCAGGAAAGCATGGTAGAAGGGAGGGGTGAGAGCAAGAGCATGTAGCTACCAAGTGAAATGTAGCTTCTTTGGTTGATGTATGTTTGAGGTCCCCTGTTTCTTTTACCCGAACGTCAAGACGGTCCCACAGGGCAACACAGCTATACAACAAGGCGTTTCTGTTGAGCTTGAGTGGTTTTATGTTTCTGCTAAGATTTGACCAATACAGTTTATATATATATAACCAATTTTATATATAACACACTATAAGGTCTTTGATTGTTGAATACTTAATCTTGATTCATGTAGTGATATCATTTTAATGATTAGACTCGTTAAGGTATTTAGCATGTTTGACTAAGATCTAATCATCCGAAGGGTAAACTTAATGGGCATAAACGTAAAAGCATTTAATACAACTAAAATAGTGCTGTATTAGAATCCTATTCCAAACTAATTCTGTAAGAGAACAGGTAACCTAAGACATGTTCCGATATTCTGTTGAACCTTATATTATAGCCTACTTAACTTTTTAGATTGCGCAATTAACCAATTTAATTAGCTATCTTAGATTGTTAAAAAAATTGCCTCTCAGAAAGATTTTAATCTTAAAAAAAATTCTTAAAGTAAAAAACTTTGCAAAATCGCCTCTTGTAAAATCTGCCTCCTATATAAAAATGATAAATCGCCTCTAAAGAGATGTGTAACTCGCTTCCTAAAAGAATTGTTAAATCGCCTCATATATATGATTGATAAATTGCCTCCTATATTGGATTGTTAAATCGCCTCATGAAGGGGTATTGTTAACTCGCCTTATGAAGGGGTTTTGTTAACTTGCCTTCTGAAGGGAGTTGTTAACTCGCCTTGTGAAGGTGTTGTTATTACGCCTTCTGAAGGGAGTTGTTAACTCGCCTTCTGAAGGTGTTGTTAACTCGCCTAACACAGGTAGTTGATAACTCGCCTTCAAATGTCACATTGTTACAAACATGTAATTTTAAGCATCAAGAAGTGTTCAAATAGCCTACTTAACAGATGTATAACACTTAGGTTTATTTATAACAACATTTAGCCACATAATCATCAAGAACGATAAAAAATGATCATAATTATTCATTTTAATGCATTCGTACAAGAAACTACAAACAAGGATGAGGTTTAAGGCTCAAACACATTTAAGAAAGATAATACAAAGGTCCTAGCACAAAACCCACAAACATTTTACAATATTTCTCCTAAACCTAAATTTCGAGTACAAGAATCAAACAAAACTTAATCAAATGTTAACAAATGAAAAACTGATTTAGACGAGTGAATAACACACCCAAACGACCAAAACCCCTCAATCAATTTAAGATTTTGCAAACTTTTAATTTTGAAGAACCCTAAATCAATTTTTAGGGTATTTTCTAATTAAAAACGCGTAAGAACTTGATTCGATTGAGATATAGGTTATGTAGGGTGTGTAGAACAAGTCACTAGTTATACCTTTCGATTGATATCAACTGAATTTGAAGGATTAAAGGGTGACGATTTTGAATGAGGGTGAGGGAGGGAAAAATTTTGTTAAGTGTGTTTATGTGTGTGAAAAAAAACGGGGTGGGTGAAAGGTTATAAAACAAATTTTGTTTTTGACACTTTTTCCCCCTCTAGTTTAATATCCTATGCATTTTTTATATATAAGTTCTAATAGGCATTTTAAGTTTAACAAATGGCACAATTAGTCCCTAATGTTTTAACAAGCATACCTAGAAACTTATATTTGCACATATACTCCCTAAAGGCATAAACACATAACAGTTAAGGCTCGCATAAGCTAAACTTAATTAACTCCCTTTTAATTGTTAACCCGTTATTGTTTAAAACCTTTTCCTTTATCACAAGCATATTTTATAAAGAAGACATTTGACATTTTCTCCCCCTCAAACAATGACCCGTTTTCTATTTAAAAAGATGTAGTCGTTGTTTGAGTGGTCAAATGTCTTTGAAAAGCATTTTCTGATGAAGTATTGTTTAATTTAGAAAACCAAATACCAATTAAATACGATTTCTCTTATTTTCACACATAAGCGCACTGACACGTACACTTATGGAATATGATAACCACGGGTTGTGAGGCAAAGTAAGCACAAGCCTTTGCATGGTCATAAAGTAGACCATGCTCGAGAATAAATTTCCGTTATGATGGACAAGGTTTTCTTTTAAAATATTATCTTAAAGATGATGACCGGGTTACTATCTGAAATAATAGCAAGCCATTTTGGCTTGTTTTGAAAGCTTTTGAAACTGCTGCTCGAACTTCATTTACAGCCTCGTATCATTATTAAATGACATTTCTAAGGCCGTAAATGTTATCGATTTCAGAATACATCCAGAAGATTACTATTTTTATATTTTTGATTTTTTAATTTTGTATTATTGTTTTTTAATAAAAATTTATAAGAATAGAAAAATAGTTTTGTGTTTTAGAGATTTTTTATATAATATACATAATAATACATAGGATTAAAAGAATAGGTACCATCTACTATTCTTCAGCTTCATCTGCCAGTTCTTTCAGAATCTCAGGAGTAAAACTTCTCATCCCCAGCTTGTCGATAAAGAATTCAAATCTTTCTCGACATAGAACCTTGGTGAATATGTCCGCCAACTGATATTCTGTTTTGACAAAGTAAAGCTCAATGACTCCATTCTTTACTTGCTCTTTTATGAAGTGATATCTGATGTCGATATGCTTTGATCGAGAATGTTGAACATTGTTGCAGCATAAAGCAATAGCGCTTTTGTTATCACGGTAACATTGGAATTTTATTGAAAACCAAGGCATAGTCGTAAACGTTGATTTCATCCAAAGAACTTGAGCACAACAGCCCGACAAGGCTATAATATACAGCTTCCATACGTGGATATGCGCAGCGCTTTTTCTGCCTTTTGATGACAGCCCCCCTAAAAAAAAACAAAATCCTGTCTCCCACATTTGTCATACTTCTAGAGATAACTTCGACTGTGGATCTTTGACAACCCACGTGATTATCATTTGCAAAAGTTGTTAGAGCAATAGTAGAATCCTTCGAGTACCATAGACCCCGATTTACGGTTCCTCTTAAGTATCAAAAGATTCTTGTTACAACATGTAGGTGCTTTTTGGTAGGACAAGCCTGACACCGACACACATACAAACAGCATATACCAGGTCTGGTCTACTGGATGTTAGATACATAAGGGTGACAACCATTCCACGATAATGTGTAAGATCAACGGCTTTCCCTTGTGGATCCTCATCCTGTTTGGATTTCTCCACCACTGGAGTATCCACTGGGTCATAAGATTCCATTCCGTATTTCTTATGTGATTCTAGAGCATACTTTGATTGGTTTAAAAAGATGCCTCTGGGACTCTGTGAAATCTGTAGTCTTTGAAAAAATGATATTTTGCCCATCATTGACATCTTGAATTTAGAACACATTATCTCAGAAAATTTATCACATAGTTCAGTAGTAGTAGAAGCAAAAATAATATCGTCAACATAGATTTGTACCAGGAGGATATCTTTGCCTTTTCTGCTGATGAACAATGTGGGATCAACCGTGCCTTTGGAGAATCCTTGAGATAGCAGAAACGATGACAATAGATCATACCACGCGCGTGGAGCCTGTTTCAACCCATAAAGAGCTTTCTTCAGTCTGTACACGTGATTAGGCTTGTCTGGATCCACAAATCCGTCCGGCTGACTAACGTAGACTTCTTCACGTAAGATACCATTTAAGAATGCCGTTTTCACATCCATCTGGTAGACGGTCATATTCATATGAGCAGCAAACGCGAGAAATATCCGAACGGCCTCTAGTCTAGCAACGGGAGCAAAGGATTCTTCAAAATCAATTCCCTCTTCCTGACGGTATCCACGAGCTACCAACCTAGCCTTGTTTTTTAAGATTCCTCCTAATTCATCCAATTTCACCTTATAAATCCATTTTAAGGTGATAACCATCACTTTATCTGGAGGAGGAACAAGTTCCCAAACTTCAAGACGTTCGAATTCATTTAGCTCTTCTTGCATTGCCTCAATCCAGCATGAATGAGTTAATGCTTCTTTGTATGTCTTTGGTTCAACTGAAGTTAAGAAGGCATCATAATAGCAGAATAGGGCTTGTTCATGTAGTTGGAATCATATGTAAATAGTCTGGAAGTTCACAACAAAATGTTATTGTAAAATCGAGGTGATCTTTTGTCCATTTAATTGGGTATTCTAATATTGGAGCATCTGGGTGCACAGTAGTAGAGATAACATCCGATGATGAGGATTCTTTAGAAACAGTTTCTGGAATTTGAATGCCAAAATAAGGATTGTTACTCATATGTGAAACCTCAAGGTCGTGTGACTCTTCTTTAGCACTGAGAGGGATTACTTGGGATTGTGATTGTGGAGTGGTTTGTGAAGTACTTGGAGAAGGTGCATCTTGATCAACTGTTGTTGAGGAAGGTGATCTGGTTGACTCAACAGGAGCAGGAGCTTTTACAACAAGAACTGGAGAGGCAACACTAGCTAGATGAGAGTAGAATTCATCAAACATTGGTTTAAACATAAGATCCCATTCTTTCCTCGATGGTGGTACAAACTGTGCTGAAGAAGGAAGCTTTAGAACGAGTCCTAAACTGGGTGTTGCAAGAGTCATAGAATGAAGCCCGGGTCCTGAACTGAATTGTTCAGAACCATAGCTGTCAGCTCATTGACTGTCACATGAATTGTTTCTATAATCTTTCGGGTTCTTTTGGTGTAGATTCTGAACGCTTTCTTTGCGGGCACGTAACCAATGAAAATATCAATGTCAGCTTTTGCATCTAATTTACCCAGGTTGTCATTGTCATTGGTAGGATAACAGAGTGCACCAAAGACATGAAAGAATGATAAATCCGGTTTCTTATCTTGCATAAGCTCGTATGGAATTTTGTTGTATCGAAGGCGGATTAATGAACGGTTTTTGGTGTAACAAGGTGTATTGATTGCTTCGGCTCATAAAAATAATAGAGATTTTGAAAATATTAACATTGTACGAGCAGCTTCTACAAGCGTTTGGTTTCGCCTTTCGACAATGTCGTTTTGCTGAGGAGTGCGAGCAACAGATGTTTGATGCGAGATGCCAACATTTTTATAAAATTCATGAAGTGTTTGAATGACAAATTCGGTTCCATTATCTGTTCGAACATTACGGATGGTGGCATTCAAACGAACTTGAATATTTTTGATGCATTTGATGATGGCCTCAGGAGCTTCATCTTTTGTTCTCAAAAATCTGACCCAAGTAAATCTTGAGTAATCGTCGACAATCACTAAGATATACCTTTTCCCGTTAATACTCGCCACACGCATCGAGCCACACAAATCAATATGCAAAAGATATAGTTTCTCCTGGTTAGTGTCTTTAACTTTGGGTTGATGAGAGGATTTCTTGCTTTTTTCTAATGCACATGCTGAACACAAATGATCTTTCTGAAATTTAAGCTTACGAATCCCTCGTGCAAGATCGTCTTTGGCTAGCTTGTTTAGAGTACCGAAGTTGAGATGAGATAACCAACGATGCCATAACCAACTCTTTGTCTTTGAAGCTTTTGATAGTAGACAGATCAAAGAAGTATTTAGCATGTCATCAGGAGAATTTGTGTACAAGTTTGTGTCTCTGGATCTTGAAAGTAGATCAACACCTTCTAAATTCCGAATAAAGCAAGTGTTTTTCCGAAATGCAACTTCCAGATCCACGTTGCAAAATTGTCCAACAGAAAAAAAGTTATGTCCAACCCCTCAACGTAGTATACCCTTGAGATTATTACGTTTCC
>BQNB010184329.1:0-12321 GCA_026074375.1 Tanacetum coccineum
ATCAGGAATAGCCAACAACAGAGTGCTTTTTGCTTTCAATTCATTCTTTCTTGCTAGCTTTTGTTCAGCAGTTTTAGGAGGAATTAGACCTTCAGTACCAACACTAGCTGATGTAATAGCAGGTGCATCACCATTCACAATAACCTCCTAAAGAGCTTAATCAGTGTGAGTAAGATATTGCTCCATTCTCATGTTCCAGAGATCATAGTCTCGAGTTTTGAGTACTAGAAGTTTTAGTGCATACACTGTTTGGGTATATACTGATTGTGACTCCATCTTCTCTTTGAATATGAGAGCTTGTATAGATTTAGTCCTTATGTTTCATTCTTTTATTTATTTTGTCTCATCAAATCTAGAATCTCAACAATCCTCCCCTATTTGATGATGACAAAACAAACAAAGTCGTGTACGAACTTCAGCATTAAGGCAATGCTTCCCCTGAATTTGAGATGTAATCATCTCCCTGAATGAAACAAAATCTTCCCCTTAATTCAGATTTCCTTTGTACCATGCCACACCAAGGATCTATAAGTTGCAACCTGTTAATATTTTTCCCCCTTTTTGTCATAATCCAATAGGGGACTTATGAGTGTAAGCAACTTTGATTTCAACCACTTCAAACTAATATCACACTTCTAATCCAAGCCTTCTAGTTCCTCAAATTACCCACCATTAAGCACAATAAGAAAAATGAACTTGAGTAGTAGAAACTCATATTAGCAGTAATAATAATGACTAGAAGTTGTAAAAACCTTCACCTCAATTATGCATGTAAATGGTTAAACATTTTAACAATAAGCTTCTCCTGAAACCATTATGTTAACCATTTCTTGAATCTTTAATTCTGTAGGCTCTTTGTAATGATTACTGATGAAGAAAACTAAGTATAACGAACTTGATGCTGAAGTAGAATAACCCAAACTTGTGTCTTATATCTTGTACTATCCACGTGACGTCAAACTTATAAATAAATATGTGAAATATAAGTAGATCGCAACCTCTTGACAAAAATCCTCATCTTCTATGAGACACATAACCAAAGTGATAGCAAATGTGAGCATTGAGCACCATAAGTTAGATCACACACCTTTACTAGATTCGTCAAGTCTTCGTCACATCGTTTCTAAGCACGAACAAGTTATCTTCAAAGTGTAACACCTACTTTAAGATATGATAAGAAGACACATCCGAAAAACTCCACTTCAACATCAAATAAGCCATAAACAATATTCTTCGTAACCAATTAATCCAAATAATCCAAAACGATCCTTTTAAAAGTTTAAGAACATTTAAAACCAATCCTAGTCTGTTAGCTTCCCCTTTAACCAATCAGTAGCAACCAACAGTAGTAACTCCTTCTATTGGTAGTATTAAAAATATATGAGCATCAAAAACCTTGGTTTAAGTCCAACAGTAGTAACTGCTAACCCTAGCAGTACTAATTACCACAACAGTATTAACTTCCTTTTTGTGTGGTTTGTATATATCTAAAAACACTATTAGTTGTCCGAGTATCGGTCAATGCTGGCATTACAAACTATTCAAAGCCCAGTAGTAGTAATTTATACCCGTCATAATTAAGTTCCAACGGTGGGGGTAAACAGTATAAACTAAACTACAATTTCCTCACTAACTGTTGGCAACTCTAATTCATGAAATGAGTATACTATGAACATTCCAGCAAACAATAACACGTAATGCTAACTTAAAAAAGAACCTGGTAGCATAAATTTCCTTGAAGCCCAATCAGTACTAACCTGTCTTGTATCGATCTTGACAGTATAAAGTATATAAGCAGTACTAATGAATGCAAGAAGTACTAAGTTGTTAATGACTAGTACTAACTTGTACTTGCCAAAACCATCACAGGGAGTATCAAAACCTTCGCCTTAAACGAACATTAGACTGCTAAGGATACCTTTTTTTAAGTATCCAGACGACACTTGTATAGTGTCACAAAACTGTCGCTAAACTGTCACTAAACATCTATCTCCTTCCTCCCATACCATTTAGCAACGCTTTTTAATGTCAGTAGTTCGTTGCTAAGCTGTCACTATTCTATCACAAATCTGTCGCTAATCATTATTCTCCTTCCTCCTATTCTTTTAGTGACACTTTTTAGTGTCACTAATTTGTTACTAAAGTGTCACTAATCTAACAGTAGTAACAAATAAGCTTGGCAGTAGTAACAATCACACAATAGTATTAACAACAGATTTAACATCTCCTGGCAGTATTAAGTATATAATGATCAAAACCAAAGAACAATTAATGAATCCTAAATACACTGATTAGTCATAATAGCAGCACACACGACATGATTAATAAGCAAGAAAAGGTGATACAACCCGACTAATTAGTCATGCAGTAAACCCTAAATATACCCAAAGACATGTCGAAACCCTAAAAAATGAAAATAGGGAATTCGCCATGAAAAATGATAAATAAACACGCATACCTTAGATCAATTAAATCAATAGAATAGTGTTCCAGAAATCACCATAAGAGGAGTGCATGAGTCTATGACCAGAACCCAACTTCAACTTTTTTGGTTGATTATGATAGAAAAAAATCTTCTTTCTTCGATTTATAAAACCTTGTAGATCTTAGATCAAGAGCACGTGGCTCTGATACCACCTGATATCATATCTTCTTTCTTCACTATCCTTTTCACCTGTTCTTTTCCTAGCAAGTGTTTTCTTTCTACTTCCAACTCCTTTCTCTGCACTGCTACCCACCACTTCAGAATCCATAGGAATAGAATCCTTTATCCATTTTTGTTCCCTTTCATATAACTTTTGAATCTCCTCTAAACTCTTGATTTTTAGCTGATTATGAGTGTACTTACCCAAGTGTTTCAGATAAGTAACTATCTTATTTCTTAGTTGAGCTCTGGTTGGTGGCTTATTCTTAATATGTTCAGCCCTTTGTGTGGTAAAGAATCTTTTCCTTTCTATAATTGTTTCCACTAAAAATCTAGCTTGCTCATCAATGGAAAACTGCTCTCTTTCTTCTTCTTGAAGTTTTGAAGCTAATAGAGCATCAACATCCATTCTTGCTTGTACAACATCAAATTATGCAATCAAAACAGCAATAAAAGCTTCTTCTTGTGCAATTCTTTTAATCCTAGCTTCTTCCTCAAGTTCAGCTTGCATCTCCTCTTCAAGTCTTTTAGCTAATTCTTCATCTGCTTTGACTTGATCCTTCTTCTTTGATGGTTTCTCTGATTCAACCATCTTACCTTTACCTTTATTTTTAGGATCAATTTGTTGTTGAGGTGATAATATTTGTCTTGTACTGGGTTCTCTAATAGTCACTCCTCTTGTTGTTCTTGTATAATTCTTAATTGTTGTTGTTGAGGGAGCACTTGGTTCAGTAGTAGAAACACTAGCAGTAGTAACTGTTGCACCAGCAATGGAAACTGGCTTAGCAGTACTAATATTAAACTCAGCTGTAGAAATGTCTTCATACCTCCCCTGAATGTTTGCATCATGATGTACCAAGGAAATATCAGAATCTTGATCAATATCACCAATCCTCCTCCCTTGTTTGGAAGAATCCTCCAAATCTTCTTCATCATCTGATATAATAAACTTGGCTCTTCTTCTAGGTTTGTTAGACTTAACTATTTTTTTTTTTTATTTTATTTTTTATTATTTTTTTTTTTTTTTTTTCCCTTCCTCAGTCCTCGGCCTTCCGCTCCCCCCCCCCTCCCCTTCCTCTTTGCTCTCGCAGCACCCCGTCCCCACCAGCGCTTACTCCCCGACCCCTGGCGTTCCCCCCCGCCCCCACTCCCCCCTCTCTTCCTCCTATCGCTTCACACCCCCCCACCCCTCACAGACGACCCCTCCCCCGAGCTCCCCCCCTCCCCCCCCACCCCACCCACCTCCCCCTTCTCCCTCCACCCTCCCCCTCCCCACCTCACTCCCCCACTCCCCCCCCCTCCCCATCTCCCCCCCCCCTCCCGCCCCCATCCTCACTTCCTGTTCCCCCCCCTCCCCCCCATCCCCCCACCCCTGCCCCCCTCCTACTCCCCCACCACCCCCTCCACCCACCCCTCCCCGCGTTCCCCCCCATCCCCCCCCCTCACCACCCCACCAACCCGCATTTTCCCTCTGCCCCCCCTTCCTCAACCCCCCGCCCCTCCCCCCCCCTCCCCCCCCCGCCCTCCCCCCCCTTTCCTTACCGGGGTGGGGGGGGGGGGGGGGGGGGGGGGGGGGCTCTGTTCCCGCCATTCCTCCCCCCCCCTCAACTCCCCCCCCAACCCCCCAACCCACCCCCCCACCCCCTCCCCACTTCCTACCAACCCGTTTTGTCCCATCCCACTCCCCCCCCCCCCCCACACCCCCCCTTCTCCGATTCTTTCCCTCTTTGCTCCCACGCGTTACTGTCCCCCGACCACCCCCCACCCCATCGCTCCCCCCCTTACCCTACCCCCCCCCCACCCCCCCACGCCCCTTGCCTCCACCCTCCTCCCCCCGCCCTTCCCTCCCCCCGCCCCCACTTCCCCCACCCACCCTCCCCTCCTCGCCCCCTTTCCCCTTCATCTCTCTACCCCCTTCCCGCGCCTTCCACACCCCTCGTCACCCTTTCCCACCCCCTCCCCTGACCCCCCGTCCTACCCACCCCTCCTCCCCCCCCCCCCTTCCCCCCCCCCCCACTCCGCCCCTCATCCTCCCCCCACCCACTCTGCTCTCCCCCCCTTTCCCCCCTCCCCCCCCCCCCCCCCCCCCACCCCCCCCTTCCGCGCCGCCTTCGTTCCCGACCCGTCTCAACGCTCCCCCCCATTACCCCCCCACGTTACTCCCCCCCTTCCCCCTTCCCTCCCCCCCCACCCCACCCACCCTCCCTTCTCATCCTTCCACTTGCCCTCCCACCCAACCTAATTCCCTTTTTCCCCTTCCCTGCCTCCCGGCTCCCCGCCTACCCTCCCAACCCTAGCCCCCTCTCCCACCCCCCCTCCCGCCGTTACTCCCCCCCCCTCCTCTCAACTCCCCCCACCCCCTACCACCCTTCCTTACTCTTCCTGCCCCCCTCTACACTTACCTAATTCCCCCCCCCTTCACTACTCTTGCCCTTCTTTATCCCTTTACCCCACCCCATTCCCTTCTCACCCCCCCCCTCCTTCTCCCTACTCCCACTCCCCCCCAACCCTCTATCCCCTCCTACCCTCCCTCCTGCCCCCTATACCCCCAACCCCCCCCTTTGCCCCCCCCTCCCCCTCCCCCCCCCCCCACTCCCCCTCCTCCCCCTCATTTCCCCCACCCCTCTCCTCCCTCCACTTCCCTCTTCACTCTCCGTTCTCTCTTTCCCTCACTGCCCCTCCCCTATCCCCCCTCCCCTCCCATCCCTCTCCCCCCCCCCCCACATTCTCCCTTCACCCTTTCCTCCCCTACTCTCCTATCCTTCCCACACCCTCCCCCTTTGCCCCTCTCCCCTCCTTCCCACGTCCCCCCCCCTCCGCTTCTCCTCCTCCCCCCTCCCCATTGTCCCTCCTAGCTGAATTTTGTTTTTATTTGTTTTGTAATTTATTGTTATTTTTATTTTATGTTTAATTTTTTTTTGTTTTTTTTTTTTTTTTTTTTTTTTATTTATTTGTCCCCCCTTTCCCCCCCCCTCGTCCCTTCCCCCCCACCCTTTCCCGCCTCCCCTCCACCGCCTCCCCCATTCCCCCTCTACCCTCCCCCATTACCCTCTCCCTACCGCCTCCCCCCACCCCCCCCCCCCATCCCCCCCCCACCTCCCCCACCCCCTCCCCCCGCGCTCCCTCCCCCCCCACCCTTCCCCCCTCCATACTCCCCCGTCCCCCACACCCCTCCCCCCCTCCCTCACCTGCTCCCCGGCCCCCCCCCGAACCCCTCTCCTCTCCCCCCCCCCCCCACCCCCTTCTCCCTCCCTCCTCCTCCCCCCCCCCTCCACCCCCTCCCCCCCCCCCACCCCCCCTCTCTAAAGTCCTTCCTCCCACCCCCCCAGCCCACCCCTCCCCCTTCTTCACCCCCCCCCCTCCCCCTCACCCACGTTATCCCCCCTTTTCCCTAATCTGTCTCGCCATCTCACCCCCCTCCCTTTTCCTCCCCCACCCCCCTATCCCCCCCCCCTCTTCCCACCCCGTTCTCCCCTGCCCTCCCCCCCCTCCTTCCACCCCCCCCCCCTTCGTTCGCCCTCCCCCCCCCCCCCTCACCCCCACCACTCCCCTCCCTCCTCCACCACTTCTTCCCTTTTCCTCCCCGCCCTTCTCCCCCGCCCACCCCACATGCCCTTTCCTACACCATCCTCTACCCCCTCCCCTCCCCCCCTCCCTTCCATTCCCCTCCCCTCCACCCCCCCCTCCCCCTCCCCCCTCCCCCCCCCGCCCTTCCCACCCACCCTTCCCGACCCCCACTCTCCTCCCCCCCCCCCTCCACCCCATTCTGCCCCCCTCCCCTCCACCCCCTCCCAGCCCCCTCCCCACCTGTCCTCCCCATCCCCCCCCCCCCCCCTCGACCCCTCTCCCCCCCCCCTTACCCTCCCCCCCTTCCCTCCTAGCCCCCCCTTCCCCCCCCTCACTTCCCCTTCCCCCCCCCCCCTTCCATCTCCCCCCCACCCCCCCCCTTACCTCAACCAATGCATTGAACCCCCTCCCCGGGACCTCACCTACATCCCCGCCCCTCCCGCCTTTCCGCCCCCCCGCCTTTCCCCCCAGCCTCCCCCCCCCCCCTTCCACCCCGCCTTTCCCTCATCTGCTCCTCCCCGCCCCATGCCCCCCCGGCTCCCCATAGGAACCCCACCCCCTCCTCCCCCCCCCTTCCACAGTTCATACCCTCCCCCTCCTTCACTCCCCCCCTTTCACTCCTTCCCCCTTGCCCCCCCTCCCCACCCCCCCCCCACCGTCCCCCCACCCCCACCCTTACCCCCCCCTCCACTACTCCCCCCTTGTCTCTCCCCCCCTCATACTCCCCCCCACCCCCCCCCCCCCCCCCCCTTCTTCGTCCCTCCCCCCCCTCCCCCCCTCCCCCACACCCTTGCCCCCCCCCCCTCCTCCCTCCTGTCCCTCCACACACCCCCCCCCTTCCCCCTATCCCCCCCCTATTAACCTCCCTCTCTAGCCCCCCCATTGACCCCCCGCCCCTACCCACCCCTTCCCCCTCCCTCCCCCCGCCGCAGACCCCCCCTTCGTACCGTCGACCCTTTCCCCCCCCGCCCCCCCCCCCCCCCTCCACCCCCCTACCACACCTACCACCTCCACCCCCCTTACCTTGTACTCCCCACCCCCCTCCCCCTGCACCCCACCCTCCCCGTAATCCTCCACACCTCCTCACCCCCTCCCCTCCCCCCCCCCACCTTCCCCCCCACCCCTCTTCCCCCTCCCCCCTTTATTACTCCAGCCCCCAACCCCTACCCCCCCCCCTCCGCTGTTTTATATAATTTATTTTTATTTTATTGTCTCTTTTGTATATTTTTTTTTGTTTTTTTATTATGCCCCCCTACCCCTCCCCCTCACCCACTTGGTCCCCCCCCCCCCCTCCCCGCTATCCACCTAGTGCCCCACCTCTCCCCCCCCCCCACCCCCCCCCCGCCCCACCCCCGTACATCCCCCCCCCCCCCACTCCCCATTGCCCGCCTAACCCTCCCCCCTTTTCCCCTTCCCCCCACCCTCCCCCCCACCCCCCCAGTCCCCTGCCTCCCCCGCCCCCCCTCCCCCCCCCCCCCCCTCTCTCCCCCCTTCCCACCCCCTCCACCCCCCCCCCTCCCCTCCCCACTCCCCCCCCCCCCGCCCCTGGCCGCCACGGCCCCCCCCCCCCCCCCCCCCCCCTCCCCTCACCCCCTTTCTCTCCCCCCCCCCCCCCCCCCTCACCCACGCACACCCCCTTTACCCTCCTCCCTCCCCCCTGCGCCCCGTTTCCCCCACCACCCCCCCGTGTCCCCCCACCCACCCCCTACCCTCGCCCCGTCCCTTTTTCCCCCCCCCTACCATCCATTTCACCCCTCCCCCCCCCCCCCCCCCCCCATTCTCCTTCCCCCCCCCCCTCCCCCGCCCTTCCCCCGCCCCCTCCCCCTGTCCATCCCCTCCTTCGCCTTGGTCCCCCCCCTCCCCCCACTCCCCACCCCCCCCCCCCCCACCATACCCCGCCCTCCCCCCCTCTTCCCTCCCCAGCCCCTCCTCCCCCCCCCCCCCCCCCCTTCCCCCCCCTCCCCCCGCCCCCCTACCCCCCCCCACACCCCCCCCCCCCCCCCCCCCCCCCTCACTCCGCCGACCCGCCCCCCCCCCCCCGCCCCCCACCCCCCTCCTCTTCTTCCCCCCCCCCCACCGCCCCCCCCTTCCCCCTCCTACCCCCCCCCCACCCCCTCCATCCGACCCCCCCCCCCCCCTAACCCCCCCCCTCCCCCGGCCCTCTCTTCGCCCCCCCCCCCCTCCCCTCTTCCCAGCCCCAATTCCCCCGACCCCCTTTCCCCCCCCACCCCCCTTCGCCCCTTTCCCCCCCGTCCCCCCTCCCCCACTATTCCCCCCCCCCGCCCCCGCACCCCCCCACCCCGCCCCCCCCCCTGGGGTCGGGTTTGTGGTCTCCCTCCCCCCCTCCCTCCGCCCCTCCCCCCCCCCCCCTTCCCGCGTATCCCCTACCCCCCCCCTAACCCCCCCACCCCCCCCCCCCCTTTCCGCCCCCCCTGCCCCCACCTCCCACCCCTCCGCCCACCCCCTCCCGACCCCCCCACCCCCCCCCCCCCCCGCCCCCCGCCCTCCCCCACCACCATCCCTACCCCCCCCCCCCCGGACCCCCCCCTCCCCCCCCTCCCCCCTCCCCCCCTTAGGTCTTTCCCCCCCCTCCCTCCCACCCGCTCCTCGCCCCCCACCGTTCCCCCCCCCCCCCCCCACCCTCCTATACCCTTACTCTCCCACCCCCCCCCCCTCGCCCCCCCCCCCCCTAACGCCCCCGCATAAGCCTCCCCCCTCCCCCCCCCCCCCCTATTCCCCCGCCACACTCTCTCCCCCCCCCCCCCCCACCCCCCGCCCCCCCCCTCCCGTCCCCCCCCCTGCCCCATCCCCCTCCACCCCCACCCCCTCCCCCCCCCTCCCGCCCCCCTCCCCTACCCCCCCAACCCCCCCACCCTCCAACTTCTCTTCACCTTCATGATGACTTTGTCAAATTAGTACTATAAACCTTCTTGTCTCTTTTAATTTGTCTCAACACTAAACTTTGTCTGACAATTGGTAACTAATCCATCAATTCTTTTTGTTGCATTCTGCCCTCATCACTTCCAGGTGTGTGACCGCCTGGTAGAGGTGAATCATGAGGCATTGATGGGGTCTTATTAATGTTACCACTACCCTGTCCTGCATCTAAGCTAGAGATAGTAGTGACAGCCCCTCCAAGTCTGACATCTACCCTTGTGGAACAGCCAACAACAGCATCATGGGTTTAAGAAGGAGAACTGTGGCTGAGAGAACCTTAGTTTTACCTGTTTGAGAGTTGTCCTAATGGTGATGGAAGAGGTGGTTGTGTAGATGGTGGTAAGCACCCAGAGGTGTGTGAGATGGACATAACTAGGGCTGTTGATCCTTCGACACTGCATAATTAAGACCTTGAAAAAGCAATAGTTGGAAATAAAGGAATGTCCACCCTAGTATATCCCTTAGAAGCACTCTTTATATTACTAAAAAGTTTCTGAGTAAGGGTAGGGGTAATATAAAGTCTGGTATGAGGTTGAAGCAGTCTCTTTTGTTTGTTCAAAATGATTTGAATAAATCTTAGATACATCAAAAATTTGTGTGGACTATCCAAGTTTTTCACCATGGCATCAAAAATCATTTTTGAAAACTTGAAAGTCCTGTTTGTGGCCAAGCATATAATAGCAGTTGCTATATTGCTACTAAACTATTCCCACGCAGTCTTCTTAGGACTCAAACAATGAAGAATGGTGTGAATTAAAAAATCTCCTCTGAGGAAAAAGTGGTCCCATTTTGAAATGTTAACTTATCAGTATTGGACACATACCCCATAAGAGCTAGCTGTTCAAAGATATCAGTATTAGGTAAAGAACTAATACCATCAGCATCTTCTAACTTGAGATGTCTTCTAAGAGATGCTTCAGTGACAGTCTTGAGTTCTCCATCTATGGTAGCAATTATTCCCACTTCTCCATCTTCAAGTGTGCTTGCAGAAGTAGTTTGCCAAAAATGTTTAATGAAAGACTTATAGATAGGAGGATTTTCAGTAAGAGCATACTTGATATGACTAGAATTTAGAAAATCCACAATCTGGTGAAAACCTTCACTTCCTTCAGATTTCTTGAGGTAGGCGACCAAGTTATGAGTATCACAAAATTGCAAACTTGCCATTGTTGATAGTGAAAAGAGTGAGTAGCGATCGTGGGATATGGTTCGGTGGGAGAGTATGTGTATTTTGGTCAGTTTAATTTAGCTTTATTGATAGAAACTTAAGATTTTTGATTTGTACTCAACTTGAATAAAAATTAAATCTTTATCCAGAAGTAATCTTATGCATGAAAGGAAAGAACAAGAATTAAATCCAAAATTATAAGACCCCGGTAAGCGAAATAATTTGGCAGAAAACATCTCAACGTCTATAATCAAATCCAATAAATATATATGCCTCAAACAGTACTAACGGTATCATAGCAATACTAATTTTAGCCTAGCTGTACTAAAATTAGCCTGGCAGTACTAATATTGTCCCGCAGTACTTAAAACTTGTCAGACAGTATTAAACTTTGATCTTGGGTAGGTGTCCTATGGGTGCTAGGTGACCTATTCGTCCCTTAGGTAGATTCTGTTAGTCTTATAATAATCCACACACAACAATTAAGCAAACCCAAATAAGCTCTAGATAACCCGGCAATAAGAAAGAAGAAAAGAGAGGAAGAAAAGAGCTTAGAATGTTAGATTAGAGAGAGAAATGGTGAGTTACAAGTGAACAAATGTAACTAACACCCTCTCCATGTGTGGAGAGGGTTTCCTTTATACCCCTAGCTAACATGTAGGTGTATGGACTTTTCTACTTGGGTCGGGCTTGGCATATCTTGGGCTTTGAGCCCGAAACACGGACAATATTAGATTACAATCCAAGCCCGTTGAACCCGACTAGCCTATTACTTTACAAGACCTAATTTGACTTTATAAGACAGATAACATTCTTGTTTGACTTAATATAATTAAGGCTAACAATCTCCTCCAATGTTGAGGTATCTTTCTTCAAACTCCTCTGTACCACTGATTACATTCTTGTAGGAGTTTGCTTTGTTTTATCATTGTCTCCCCTGACGTTAAAGATATGACTTTTGACGTTTATGCTTTGCCTTGTTTTGGTCTTGTCTTGTTTGTAATGGCTTTGTTCATTCATGCTTTGTGATTTTGATCTTGAGCCTTTATCTTTTGACTTTGAGTTCTTGAGATCTTTAATCTTGTATCATCTCCTTGACTTGAATCATCTTGATTTGACTTCCTTGATCATCTTGTACTCTTGACCAACATGCTCATACGTGTTACATTCTTGTTTGACGTATATGTTCATAAGTCTAACAATCTCCCCAAATAGACTATTCATTATTTGACTTTGAGGCTCTTTGATGGTTGGGAAGTTTTGAATCAACTATCTTTATGTTGAGCGATTGACTTTGAAAATCCGACTTTACTGGAATGAGGCTACAACACCGTCGTCTAATCCTGAAATAAAACAGTTAGCAATAAAAGATGAATATGGCTTTGTCATTCATCTTGAGTTTGGTTGCATTAACCTCTGGTTTCCCATTTTATAGTATAAATACTATACCTATGATCAGGTAGATTCAAAGAATCTCCTTGAAAGGGTTTCCAGCTTAAAGCGTAGGATCTTCTAACATAGATGTATTAGATTCACCATGCTTGCTTGTTCTCATTACCAGAATGTCTCAAAGCAGATAACACGATAAGAGTGAATCAGATAGTTACTTTCTTTTTGATTTAGTCATAAATTCATTTACTAGACCAAAATTGATATCCAGTTATCACAAGCTCAATTCATATAGAATCTTGCAAGTCACCTACCAAGAGCTTGTTTGATGTTGGCTCAAGCAGGATTTCCATCTTCACTGTAAATACTTAAGTATCACTCGGATGTTCTGGCAAGATCTCAAGGATAATGCGTAGGACTCTTTGTTACAACTTGTGAACTTTATGGTGTTCAACAAGTGTATTTTGACATTGTGTCCTAATGAGATTTATACTTTGATCTCTTTTTGGCTCTAGACCCGGTTTCTTCCTAAGGTGTAAGGAGGGCTTCTTTCTTTTCACCCTTTATCCATACATTTCCTTTTTATTCTTCAACCCCTTCAATGCTTACCAAGACG
>BQNB010184330.1:0-12320 GCA_026074375.1 Tanacetum coccineum
AATCTTGATGGCCTTTGATGTTCGGCCTTGACTTTAGCATAGGTCAACACTTGCTAACATAAGTGGCGATGTTTGCCTTCATATTGGGCCACCAATATAGCTTTTTCATATCTTGGTACATTTTGTCAGAACCTGGATGAATAGAGTATTTTGACTTGTGGGACTCATGCATAATCATAGTCCTCAAGTTGCCATAACATGGTAACCAAATCCTGCCATTGAAGCATAGAGTTCCATCCGCTCGTGGTTCTAACTTTTTTGTTCTGAATTTCTCTGGATCTTTAGAATTTTCAACCAACATACCTCCAACATCTTCGTTCTTGAGGTTCTCCGACTTCTGAGCTTCAGTCTGAGAATTCAGAATTTGTTTAGGAAGATCCAAGCCAATAGTCATGACTAGGGCTCGAACCCTTAATGGTTGATCTCTCTCCTTCCTGCTTAGAGCATCAGCAACAACGTTTGCCTTTCCCGGGTGATAACGAATCTCACAATCGTAATCACTGAGCAACTCCAACCAACGACGTTGCCTCATGTTCAACTCCTTCTGATTAAGAATGTGTTGCAGGCTCTTATGACCAGTGAACATCGTGCACTTGGTTCCATACAGATAGTACCTCCAAATTTTGAGAGCGAACACTACTGCTCCAAGTTCCAAATCATGAGTCGCATAGTTCTTCTCATGAATCTTCAGTTGGCGTGATTCATAAGCAATAACCTTTTCCCTTTGCATTAACACAGCGCCCAACCCCTTCTTTAAAGTATCGCAGTATGCGATAAAATCTTCGCTTCCTTCAGGTAAGGCTAGGATTGGTGCACTGCACAACTTTTGCTTCAACAGTTGAAAAGCTGCTTCTTGTTTATCACCCCAAACAAACTTGAACTTCTTCTGAGTAAGCTTGGTCATTGGTTTGACGAACTTCGAAAACCCTTCAATGAATCTCCGGTAATACCCAGCAAGACCTAAAAATTGGTGAATCTCCGTTGGTGACTTAAGAGATGCCCAATCTTTAATGGATTTGATCTTGGCGGGATCCACGTGGATGCCCTTACTATCAATCACGTGACCTAGGAACTGTACTTTAGGAATCCAAAATTCACACTTGGAAAACTTGGCATACAACTCCTCTTTCTTAAGCAATTCTAAGATTAACTTAAGGTGCTCTTTATGTTCTTGCTTGTTCTTTGAATATACCAGAATATCATCAATAAAGACAATCACGAATTTATCCAGATATGGTTTGCACACCCGATTCATAAGGTCCATGAATACAGCAGGTGCGTTCGTCAAACCAAATGGCATAACTTGAAATTCATAGTGGCCGTAACGAGTTCTGAAAGCGGTTTTTAGAATGTCTTCTTCTCGAACCCTCAGTTGGTGATAACCTGACCTTAAGTCGATCTTCAAGTAAACACTTGACCCTTGAAGCTGATCAAATAGATCATCAATTCCTGGTAATCAATGCACATCCAAAATGATCCGTCTTTCTTCTTGACAAACAAGATCGGAGCTCCCAAAGGTGAGGAACTGGGTCTTATAAAGCCTTTGTTAGATAACTCTTGTAGTTGCTCTGACAACTCTTTCATTTCAGAAGGCGTCAATCGATAAGGTGCCCGTGCTACAGGTGCAGCACCAGGTACCAAATCAACTTGAAACTCTACTTGTTGAGCTGGAGGAAGACCCGGTAAGTCCTCGGGAAATACATCGGGAAAATCTCGGACAATGGGTACATCCTCAAGTCGCTTCTCCTCCGACCTGTCTTCCGCCTTTTTCGTAGTAATATGTGCCAAAAAGATAGGACATCCTTTTAGCAAATATTTCTGAGTTTTGGTGCACGAGATGATGTTCAATCGTGTCTCATTTCCCCGGTTACTCCCGTCACCATGAATGATTAAAGTTTCATTTCCCCAGGGGATGCGAACAATCTTCTCGGCACACACAATGATCGCTTGGTACTTCGCCAACCAATCTATACCAATTATAGCATCGAAGCTACCAAGTTCTACGGGTATTAAATTTATGTTGAATAGGTGGTTCAGGAGATTTAATGTAGAACCCCTAAGAATAGTGTTCAACCCAATTATCCTTCCGTCGGCTAATTCAACATCAAAATAGTGATCCAAGGTAGATGGTGTGATGTCAATTTGGGAACTAAATGCAGTGGACACAAAACTCCTATCGGCACCAGTATCAAATAAGATAGAAGCATAGCGGTTGTTGAGAAGGAACGTACCCGTCATGGCATTGGAACCTGGGTTTGTCCCCGCATGCCCTACTACATACACCTTCGCTGGAGCAATGGCATTTCTAACCTGATTACCACGGTTGTTGTTGTTGTTGTTCAGCTTTGGACAGTCCGTATTAAAGTGTCCCCGAACCTCACACTCGAAGCAAGTAGGCCCTTGACCTGTCCCACTTCCTCTTTGGTTACTACCCGGATTAACACTTGTAGAACTTCTACAATTACGCCCCAAGTGACCAAATTTGTTGCACTTGTAGCACTTTGGAGCACATGGACCGTTATGGTGGTAATTACATTTGGGACACAAAGGTTTAGATCCTGTATACGATTTATTATCACCCGATCCTGCAGTGTAGGCTCTGCCAGTGTTCTGCCTCTTATTTTCTTATCGTTGTTGGTTTTGATTGTTTCGGGAAGTGTTTTCAAACTTCCGTTTATTCTCAGCCTGCCTTTCAGCGATAGTGTTGATTTTCTTATCCATCAGTTCGGATGATATTTCAGTAGCCTTCTGCATGGTTTTCGGTTTTGATGCCACAACACTTCTTTGAATCATGCCGGGCAACCCACCGACATACCTTTCAACCTTGTATGATTCTTCAGGAAACATTCTAACACACAGTAGTGCTAGTTCTTGGAATCGTTGATTATACCCTGTCACATCGGTACCTTTCACTTTTAAATTCCATAACTCAACCTCGAGCTTCTTCATCTCATTCCTCGGACAGTACTTGTCAGTCATTTTCTTTCTCAGATCTGTCCAAGTCATTGCATACGCAACATCCTGACCAACAATCCTAACGTGGGAGTTCCACCACGTCAAAGCACCTGCGAGAAGAGTACAAGTGGAAAACTTGATCTGATTATCCACAGAGCAGTTGCTTATGCGAAACACAGTCTCCATCCTTTCAAACCATTGAGTTAATTCAACAACTCCCTCAGTGCCTTTGAAATACAGAGGTTGGCACTTCATGAAGTCTTGATAGGTGCACTCTCGAGCAACGCGTTCAGTCCTCCTGACACCCGTTCCCGAGGTATGGCTGTCATCGCCATTCCTAGTTGCATCACGTGCTGCCAGTGCAGCAGTGACACCTTGATCAATCATTGCCTGAAGTTGGGCATTGGTGACAGATGTGGTAGTAGTTGTTGTTTCTGGGGCTGGTCTAGCCCTCGTGGTTCTTTTCGGTGCCATTTTCTTCAATCACAAAAAGTATAACACCCGTTAGATTTCATAAAATCTTAACCATGACATAACATATACACAATAAATAAAACAAGATCACATCCCACAGTGAAATATATAACTGAACTGAGTTCAACACTGGTATAGATAAATCGACATTCATTCACACAAATTCGATTACAACCAAAACATATTACATTCCTGACATAATACCACCATTCTATATATACATGGAAAACATACACGATTTCTTGATACAAGAAATGAAAATACAAATCCTACTACCGTGCTAGCTGGGTATAAAACCCATAATACTTAGCCGGCTAACAAAAGATAGCTACGAATACAACATAAACCTAGAGCCCTACTAGCCGGGAGTCACCCGTAATACTTAGTAGGCTATATACAAAACAACTAGTCATAACCTGATCTATGAACTACTACCGGCCTCCTCCGGTGCAACTGGCTGTGCTGGACCTCCAGAGGGTCCCTGCTGTCCCTGCAGTGCTGTCACCTGTCCCTGTAAAATGGTTACCTGTCCATGTAGTGACTGCATCAATGTCAAAGTCTGCACAAGATGCTCTTGTCGGGTACGGTCAAATGTCTGTAATGCTGCAATCTCTGCCTGCCTCATGTGGTCTGCCTGTAGCATCTCTGAAGTCACAGCCTGACTCCTACGGTCAGCTGCCTGCAACTGTGAAATCACTGCCTGCTGACCCATCACTACAGAACGTAATGCCATAATCTCTGAACGTGTCATATAGCTAACCTCTATGGAGCGTCCCCATGCCTCTCGGGAAACCAGAGCCTCCTGATCTAGTAGTCGTGCAGTCTCATAGTGGTACTGACTATCATCAACCAATGTCTCAACACTCTGATATATCTGGGTCTGCCTGTCCTGAGTATCCCCTATCACAGCATAGATATCCTGCGTGTCCTGCTCCTGGACTGCAGTAAGCTCAGTCACCCTAGTATTGACCCCTTCAAGGGTCATCGGTGCTACCTCCTCAACAGTCTCTCTCGGGTCTACCTAAACATCTATAATCCCATAGCCGACCTCCTCGGCTCTCTGTCGTCTGATCTCGGTATCCATAGTACCAACAAACCCATAGTCTGCCCTACGACCTCCAGTCGGTCTAGCGGCAGCAGCAGATGAACCCTCTCCAATCTCGTACCTAGGACCAAGGTCAACACCCAACCTCTTCTGTGGTGGTAGTGTAATCTCGGGCCTGTCTGTCCTGCGGTCAGAGGATAGTAACTACAAAGGTGGTGATGAAGTAGGTAGTGGTAATAGATGAGAAGTGGATGGTGTCTCGGCTCTCAGTCGGATCATAGCAGCCCGATAGCCCAATGGACGAATAGGGCTAGCAGGTGGTGATGCAGGTAATACCGATGCTGGTGGTGATGCTGGAAGTGGGCGAGATGGTATCTGTGGTAATGGAGATGATAGTGGAGTAAGTGGTGATGGTGGTGGAGTGGTTAAGGCAAGAAGTCTCTTGACCTCTTCCCTAGGAGGAAGTGATATGGATGGCTCATCCCGGATAGATATCCTGGCAGTCATACGGTGTACAGAGTCGGCCGGAGCTGGGTGCTCCTCCTCCTCCTCCTCATCCTTGTCCTCTTCCTCATCCTCATCATCAGCATCATCTTTGGAAGGCTCCTCCTCCTCATCCTCATCATCATCATCCCTACCGACAGGGTAATCAGCTGGATCCTCCTCAGGATCCTCATCGTCCTCTTCCGGATTAGACTCAAGAATATATCCTGGTGAATCTGCAGTAGGTGAGGCAACATCAGGTAGTGGCTGCTCCTCGGTCGAGAGTATCTCATCCTCCTGTGGCATGTACTCAGGGTACATCGGCTCAGGAACAAAGTCTAGTAGGGGTGGTGACTGCGGCTCCTCGGGGCCAGGCATGTAGTCAGGTGATGGTGGAACCTGATAAGCAGCCATTATGTAAGCATATGGGTCCTCTAGCATAATGGGTGGTCCATCGACTTCTGGTGAACCAATGTCTGACGCATCCTCAAATGGACTGGACACTGCCGTGTAGGTGACCGTGGAATCTTCCGAATCTGACATAACAGTATCTGAAAATCCAAAATAACTTATATTAGTATTTAATATAAGACTCTTATAGTAATATACATTTATATCATAATGTGTATATATTCATACTTGTATCTAGCCTAACCGACTATGCACAATCTGTGTTTGTTTGTCCGTTTGTAAACCCTTTGTTTGAATGCAATGTTTGAAATCAGTATAGTCCAGCTCAAATACATTTGACCTGGTTCTTATAACCTTGGGCTTTGATACCAAACTGTAACACCCCAATTTGGAGTCGACAGCGGAATAAGAGTCCTGGGGTGTGTTACTTCTTAGATCAATAACAACAAGATAATATAGACACGTCCAAAAAGTCATTTAAAACTGATACATTGGATTAATAAAAGTATTAGGTACCAAAAGCACGAAGCTTTACTTGTTTACTTTTATTATACAAAGATTTCCCAGCCCATTAACAGATATACAAAATGTAATGCGGACTAATCTTTATGTATGATCTTCAAAATATAACCACCAATGTATCTTTGCTCCTCGTGCTTTAATGGACCTCCTGAAAAATCATTGCATTTAAGACGGTACTTACAAGTTGGTGATCATAGTATTTTATGTAATGTATATGAGGGACGCAGACTTTACCCCGTGAGTAATGCAAAAGATGCTGACATCACAAATGTAATTACGTTTTCCTAAGCATCATGACACGATGCCCTCGACATAAATGAATACATATATAAATATTGCCTCACATTGCACGTGTAATGTTCAACCCGTAACATCCAAAATCCAAATAATGATATACGTTCGTTTCCAGTGATAGTAGTTCACCCGACACGGGCGAGGTCAATCCAAATAGATTATCTATAATCATTCGGCTCACATTCCAGTAATTAACAGTTCATGTATTCATGGGTTAGTGGGTTATCGCTACTTAGAGCAAACGTAATCTTGATAAAATGCACTTGTGCCCAATTTGTAATACATGCATATGTTTCTCACTCCTAAAAATTGTAAATTAATAATTGTTAAAAACATGGGCGCATTGAATCACCTGAGTGAGTAATTGATAATAAAATATAACAAGTAAAACGCGTACGCTAACGCGTCCGGAATAGCACCTAGTTAATATAGGTCGAATCAGTATTCAAGTACGTTGTTCTAACAAACACACCATATTATAATCCTATATAGTTATAATAGTACTATCGTTCCGGGCTTCAAATTTAGAGGTCATGAATGAACGTTAGGGGAGTTTGGGACACTTTAAATGTAAATAACGATCGTCAATAGCCATCCGAAAGCCTCATTATGAAATTCCCTTGTAATATGCACTTTGATAACTAATAAAACAAACCATATATTTTATATTGCTATATAACAATATATCATTTAAGTGAAATCGTAATTATAAAGTAAAAACGTTTATAATTACGCCTTTAGTAAAAATGACATAACTTTGTCGTTTTAAGTCTGTTTCTTGCGTTTCTTACGCCCACGCTTTCGTATTAATACAAGTGATCATAATATTGCATTTTTAAGTTTCCAAGATTCTGTTGTGAATAGTGTTTTTATTGTTCATTACAGAATACACCAATTAATGCAAAACTCGTAAATGTCGTATCTTATTCGTTATAGCTCCGTTTTTAGCGATTCTTTCGAACACGTTCTCGTATTTGAAAGTTTTACATATATTATTGATGTTACAAAGCATAAAGTTACTGCCTTTGAATAAGTAACATTTATTAAATTTGTTTTTATAATGTATTTAGCGTGTAAACTCGTGACTAGCGTATCTCTTCGTTTATTATCCGATTTTTGAGTTTCTTTCATTTTGGAATCCTTTGAGATGTTCTATCTTTATAAAACCTTACATGGATGTTAAAAAGATTAGAACCAAATAGCAAGTTTGAAAGGTTGTGTGATTAAAAATGTTTTAAAGCTCGATTTTTGTACCAATAAGCTTCAACACCTTATTACAATATTCACTACATTTCTATCTTATGTTTTACATATATAAAGTCCATTAGATCATACTTTGCTCAAGTGTGTTCAAGATAACAAGTTTAACTACCATTTTCACTTGTAACTCATAAGTTAACATTAGAAACCCTAATTTTTAACAATAACATGTTTATACTTACAACAACATGTTAAAAAACTTATACATCCCTTTTAAAATCATATTAGCATCATGTGATGTTAAAATATGTTCATAAATACATGAAATCATAAGTAAAATATCTATTTTAAACATTATTCAAAAGACCAACAATTGTGATTAGCTAAACTATAAACCATATGAAACACATAAAATTTAGTTATGAATGATTAAAGTAATTGAAGAGGTTACCTTATGATGAACAATGACGATAGAAAACACATTCTAAACCCTTGTTTAGATTAATAACCTAAAGCTTGCAACATTTGAAAACCCTTATTTCTTTGAAAACCCTATTTACTTTTCAGCTTCCTTGCTTGCAACATGCTTTTAACAAAATGTCTTGGAATCCTTCTTAGAAATACCTTAAATATGATATGTGTATGCTTGTATAATGTAGAAATCAACTATGGATTTGTTTTGATTAGGTTTTTGAGCCATGGGTTTAAGAGAGGAGGAAAAAAGAGTTTTTGTGATTTCTTTGTTAAGGAATTGAAGTGAATGAGTTTCTAACACAAGGGCACCCCTATTTATACTACTAGGAGATCATATGAAGATATTTGTATGTCTAGTTGATCATATGAAAGGTGGCAAGGATAAGAATGCATGGAAGAAAACTAGAGCTTATCTTGTTAAGAAAATTGGCTAGTCATGGTTCAAGTTGCATGCTAGATCTTTTATGAAGATATTTGTGAAGGTTCATGGTCTTATCTTAGCCTCCTAGTAACTTATACACATTCATATGCATGTGTATAAGTTAGGATATGTTTTTGATCTTTTATATAATGTATACTTGCATTATATGAAGTATAATGTAGTATAAAACAAATACAATGTTTAATTTATACATTGTAGGGTTTGGTTTGAATTTTTTCATGAAGAATATGTATAAAGTGATAAATATTTGAAGTTTTAAATAAACTTTAAGTATTATGTACAAATTTTGGGTATTTGATGAAGCGAAGACAAGTTAACGTGCTTCCGGGTAGGACTAAACGTACTTTATCGCGAAACGTAAACACTTAACGTAACCAATAAAAATAAAATATGCAATTATAATAATTATCCTCTAAATAATCATATAACACTTGCTTGATGTAAACATTTAATTGTTTAATGCCCGTTTACATTGAATGACCGTTTTTAGTTTACGCGATTTAGCTTAACGATTACGATTTAAAAGCAAACGCGTAAAACCCTAAAAATAAATTATGAATTACATAATGTCGTACAATGTGAATCTTTCTTGCAATAATATATATTGCAATTTCTGCCCGATTAGATGTTCAACCCGAAACATCCCCAAATTCGACATGCTATACGTTCGTTCCCGGTGATAGCTAGTCACCCGAACGGGGAGGTCGTTTCCCAAATAGATCTATTCATAACATTCGCGCTCACATAATGTAATTAACAACTACATCTATGCAATTGACAGTTCATGATAATGGGCTCAACTTGGGTTATCGCTACTTAGGCAAACATGTAATCAATATAAAATATCCACTTGCGTCCAATTTATAAAACAAAGCATGTTTCCACCCCATAGTTATAAATCATTGAAATCGTAAAAATGTGGGGCTATGAACTCACCTTGAGTTCTGATAATCCAAATATCACAGATAATGCGTCACGCAAATCGTCAGATGCAACCTATTTAAATTAAGGTCGTATAAGTACCAATCACTTTGATTAACTAACATCATATACAGGTCCATGTTAGTTACATCATACTATCGTTCGGGCTATCATAATTTAAGAGGTCATGTAGTGACGTATGAGGAGCTAGGACACTTTAAGTCGTAAATCCAGCAACTCGTCGATACGCCACCCCGAAGAGGCCTCATTATGAAACTCCCTAGTAATATAGTACTTTGATAACCACATATAATTCTATATAGTTCAATCACCAACTAATGGTTTTGGTAAAATTACGTTTGATAATTAAGGTCGTATAAGTACCATGTACTTCGATTAACTAACATCATATACAGGTCTATGTTAGTTACATCATACTATCGTTCGGGCTATCATAATTAAGAGGTCATGTAGTGAACGTATGAGGAGCTAGGACACTTTAAATCGTAAATCCAGCAACTCGTCGATACGCCACCCCGAAGAGGCCTCATTATGAAACTCCCTAGTAATATAGTACTTTGATTAATACCACATATAGGTCTATATAGTTCAATCACCATCTAATTGTTTTGGTAAAATTGTGTTTAATAAGTAAAAACGTTTATAATTACCGTTTTAGTAAATATAGCATAACTTTTGCGTTTTAAGCCCGATTTTGACGTTTCTTATGCCCACGCTTTCGTATTAAGACGAGTTATCATAATTTGACATTTTCATATTTTTGACCCTCTGATGAACAGTAACTTTTACTGTTCACACCAGACATGAGTTTCACTTATATAGTTTTTATCGTCGTAAAACCCGTAAATGTCGTATTTTATTCGTTATAGCTCCGTTTTTAGTGATTCTTTCGAGGACGTTCTCGTTATTGAAAATCCTATCAATTTATAAGGTTTACAAAAATATAACTTTCTGTCATGAATAGTGTTTTACTGTTCATAGTTTATAAAATTATTTTTATAAACTTTTAATTACCGAATACTCGCGAAATTCATAACTTCTTCATTATTAATTGAAAAATCATGATTCTTATCATTTTGGAATCCTAAAAATATGTATTATTTGTTAAAAATACTAAACTAGCTGTTTGATATAAGTTTTATAAAAGTTATTTTATAAACTCCGTTTAATTAACGTATAACTCGTTTTTAACGTAACTTTTTCGTTATTAATCCGTTTGACAAGTTTCTTACCTTTTCGGAATCGTCGTGAAATGTATTATCTTATAAAAATATAAAATAAGTATATTTTTATAACACTTTTGGACAGAATGTTTAAAATAAACTTTTACTAAGTCCATTTTTGACTTTGTTTTTTAGTTTTATACTTTATACTTTTTACACAAGGGTCTTATGCTTATATATATGATGTCATGTGTCCATATATATGTTAAGTCCATAGGTCCATCAAAGTCCTCATGTGTCCAAGTTTTATAAGTCTTTCATATTACTTATAAAACATAACTTTCATATTTACCATAAATCACTAGTTTTACATATGACTATTTTTACATAATAACCATAAGTATACAAGTCTTCTCATCTTGTTATATCCTTATTTTAATGATCATATAACATTACTATAAGTCCATAATTAACCTTAACATGTCATTTGTATTTCTTTTACTTGAAACATATTAAGAAACTATTATAAACCCTAATTTATACTTAATCATTTTTACACCAAATTAACATGGTACATTCTTTTCTCATCCTTTTTAACATGATATAAGTAATACCACAACATATATAAAAGTGTACAAAATGATCATTTCAAGTATAAACTCCATTTTCATGATAAAATCCTAAATGGTGATTCAACTAAAATAGAAATAACATATGCATAGAAATGAAAACTATAAGAACATAAAGGGTTCTAGTAGACCTTATGATGTATGATGATGATGAACAAAGTAATCTAAACCCTTGTTTAGATAGAAATCTAAAGCTTGCACCAATGAAAACCCTTGTTTTCTTAATAAAACCCTAATCTTCCTTTTCTTGATTATTACTTGAAAAAGGTAATCCAATGCTTGGAAACACCTTAGAATATCTTAGAATGGATGTGTATAGGAGTGTATAGGTTGTAGAAAATTTTCTATGGATCGTGTATTGTTGTTGTTTTGAGCCGTGGGGTTGTAAGGAGGAAAAGAGAGTGTTTGTAGCTTTTTCACCAAGTGTTTTATGTTATCTATGTGTTATCTCTTGATATGTATGCATATATATGATCATAGATAGTCAAAGAGACATAAAGAGGGTCTTAAGGGTTCCTTGGTCAAGGTCTTTGGTCAAAGACACACTTCATGGTCTTAAGGAAGGTTTATGGTCAAGACTAGACAAAGTGGTACAAGGTTTAATTACTTAGGATGTACAAGACCAAGTTGTAAACAAAATGTGTGCTCCTTGTCCCCAATGGTGTTGTAGACGTGGGTAGGAGGGAAAGAGGGTTTCTAGAAGCCTTTGATAAATATCTAATGTTTACTTGCATTTTATGTAAGTTACATGTAGTAAGTTAAAGTATACATGGTTATTTTGTACATATACATGACTTGTCTTATTTTTCTTATGCACAAAGTGTAAAGAAATATTAACTTGGGTAACATTTAATAAAACTTTGAGTGTTGGGTAAAATCGTGGTTATTTGTTGAAGCGTAGAAATATTTTTGTGGTTCCGGGTATACTTAAACGTACTTTATCGCGAAACGTATACACTTTACGTATCCGATAAAAATAAAATGAACAAAGATCATAATTATTCTCAAAATAATTATTTAATACTTGATTGATGTAAACGCTTAATTGTTTGATGCCCGTTTACATTGAATGCTAATTTTTTTAGCTTACGTGATTTTTACTTAATACATGAAAATACAAGCAAACGCGTACAATACAAAAGGTACATTGTGGATTTATCGACGTCGTCAATGACTTGGAAAACACAGGGTGTTATAGACTTCCCCCGTTAAACGAGCCTTGTCCTCAAGGCTCATGATGCAGCACTTGACGACGGTGCGCTCTTGGTGAAGAGGTGTGGGTATTT
>BQNB010184335.1:0-12320 GCA_026074375.1 Tanacetum coccineum
TTTTGAAAAATCTGTAATCCTAAGAAAAATGAAAATTTTCTCATCATTGACATCTGAAATTTTAAACATATGATTTTAGCAAATAGGTCACAAACTTCAGGTGTAGATGCAGCAAAGATGATATCATCGACATATATTTGCACCAAAAGTAGTTCCTTGCCGTCTCTACGTACAAATAATGTGGGATCCACTGAACCTTTAGAGAAGTCTTGGGATATCAGGAACGAAGACAACATATCATACCACGCGCGTGGAGCTTGTTTCAACCCATAAAGAGCTTTCTTAATCTTGTACACGTGATTTGGTTTATCTTTATCCACAAACCCATCTGGCTGGCTAACATAAACTTCTTCCCACAGATTACCATTCAGAAACACAGTCTTCATATACATTTGGTAGACGACCATGTTCATATGAGCAGCAAATGCAAGAAAAATACTTATAGCCTCTAATCTTGAAACCAGAGCAAAAGACTCGTCAAAATCGATTCCCTCCTCTTGATGGTAACCATGAGCCACTAATCAAGCTTTGTTCTTTAGAATACCTCCCAGTTCGTCTAGTTTCACTTTGTATATCCACTTCAAAGTAATAACCATAACTTTATCTGGTCAGGGTACGAGCTCCCATACTTCAAGACGTTCGAACTCATTGAGTTCTTCTTGCATTGCTTTGATCTAGCAAGCTTGAGTCAAAGCATCTTTATACGTCTTGGGTTCAACAGCAGTGAGGAAAGAATCGTAGTAACAGAAAAGAGCTTGCTCATGTAATTGCATCCTTGTGGGAACTAGTCTAGCGAGTTCACCGATTATATTTTCAATTGGATGATCCTTAGTCTATTTGTTAATGTGTTCAGAAATTTAGTGATCGGGAGGCACATTTGTATTAATAGAATCCAACGATGAAGATTGATCAGAAGGAACTTCTGGAATTAGAATACCAAAGTACAAATCATTACCCATATATGCAACTTCAATATCATGATTGTCTTCTTCAACATCGTTAGGAATGACGGGAGGTTGGGTATCGGGTGTTGTTTGAGAGTTACTTGGTGATGGTGCATCTTGGTCAACTGTAGTTGAGGAAGGTGCACCGGTTGATACAGCGGGTACTGGAGCTGCTACTTCATCAATTAGAGCAACAACTTCAGGGGCTGTGTGATCAACACTAGGTGGGGGATTGAGTAATTCATCGAACAACGATCAAAACAACATATCCCAGTCAGTTCTTGAAGGTGATACAGATGGTGTTGAAGGAGGAGGGTTTGGCACGAGTCCTGAACTGATTGTTGCAAGAGTCATTTCATGAAGTGCGGGTCCTGAACTGCTGTGTTTAGAAGCCATCACAGTCAGCTCATCAAAATCTACATGAATTGTCTCAATGATTCGTCTCGTACGTCGGTTGTAATTTAGAAATGCTTTCTTCGTGGGTGCATAACCAATGAAAATACAAATATCAGCCTTTGGTTGTGACTTGCCCAGATTCTCACTATCATTAGTTGGATAGCAGAGTGCACCAAATACATGGAAGAAAGATAGGTCAGGAAGTTTGTCATGTAAAAGCTCATATGGTGTTTTTCTGTGACGAAGGCATATGATGGAACGATTTTGGGTGTAGCATGCGGTAGCCACTGCTTCAGCCCATAGAAATAATAGAGCTTTTGTATAAATCAACATTGTGCGAGCAGCTTCAATTAGGGTATGATTCCGTCTTTCAATGACACCATTTTGCTGTTGAGAGCGAGCTACAGATGTTTCGTGAGAGATACCAACCTTCTCATAATATTCACGCAACGTTTGATTAACAAATTCAGTTCCATTATCTGTTCTTATGTGCCGGACAGGTACTTTAAGTCGCAGTTAGATCATCTTGAGAAACTTGATTATGAAATATGGAGCTTCATCTTTTGACCTTAAGAACTTAACCTATGTGAATCATGAGTATTCATTGACAATGACGAGGATGTACTTCTTTCCATTAACACTTGCGCCACGCATTGGTCCACAAAGATCCATGTATAACAAATAGAGTTTTTCTTGATTGATGTCTTCAGATTTAGGTTTGCGGGTTTCTTCTTGCTCTTACCCATAACACATGCAGAACACAGATGGTCCTTTTCAAATTTAAGCTTAGGGAGACCTTGAACAAGACCATGTCAAGCTAAATGGTTAATTGCACCAAAGTTCAGATGAGACAAACGTCGGTGCCATAGCCAGGACTTAGTCTTTGAGCACTTTGACAAGAGACATATAGGAGAGGACGTCATCATATCTCTAAGAGACAGAGTATACAGATTGTTGCCTCGATATCTAATCAATAAATCATCACCTTCTAAATTACGAATGAAGCAGGTGTGTTGACGAAAAGCAACCTCAAGGTTCGAATCACAAAACTGCCTAACGGAGAATAAGTTGTGTCCAGGTCCTTCCACATAGTAAACCCTTGATATCGTTACATTCCCAATATGATAATCACCATATCCCAAAATCTTTTCCGCATGATCATTTCCGAATTTGACTGTACCCAAAAAATTTGTTGACAAAATTGGTGAGCTGAGAGCGATCTACAGTTAATATGCTGTGGAGCAGCGGGAGTCAATTACTAGAGGGACAATTTGGACGACCTGCATTCATTAAGAGAGGAAGTTGGAACATCAGAAATTATGGATCCCTAAGATTTACTGGGTTCCTTCTTGTTAGCAGATATAGATTGAAGAACCTTATATTTGCTAACAGGAACATTAGTTTTAGAGTTCCTTTAAGGTTTTTTTTTCCCAGTGAATAGGTGAATAGACCAATGTTATAGCAAGTTTAGATGTTTCATTATCTAGAACAACTGGTTTCCTAAGGGGTGCTTCAGTAGTAGTAGTAATCCTAGTTAAAGGGCACGCATTTCCTACGATAGTGAAGGTCTGACGAGTAGGTCTCCAGATATATCCAATAGTTGTAAACATCTTTCCTGTTGGTTTCTAAACTTTTCTCTTTGTTTGTTTCTTAGTAGATTTAGATTTTGCACGAGCATTCACATTATTGATATAATCAAGAACACACAAATCATGATTATAAAAAATCATGCAACCATTACACTTAACACATTTAAGTTTAGAATTAACATTAAGCTTGGAATGCTGCACATGAGCAGTTCCTTTAGGTGCAACAACATGATCTTTATTTTTCAAACTAGATTTAACTTTCCTAGGGTGGGCTTCTACTTTATTCATCTGAGTACTACTTTATGTTTGCAGAATCTTATCTTTCTTTGTATTGCCTGAAGGCTGTGATCCGCTAGCACTAGTAGATGGTTTTACTCCTGTAGAAGACAACATAGGTTTGTTAGAAGCTAGGTTTGATGTAGAGGCCTTTTTTGTGATTATGTTTCTTGAGGATGTGATGGGCTCAGTGAATCTAACTCTTTTGACTTTACTAGGGCAGGTTTTACTGATTTTTGAAAGCAACTCCTGAATTAGTTTAGTATACTTACAGGAAGATTCTAAGGTTGGATCTAGGGAATAGTTTGCTTTAATATGATCGACTAGATCCCTAAGAACTGCAGCTTCTTCCTGAGTGTGCTTAATATAGGTAGAGTGAGCTGACCTTTTGTTTAACAATTTAGGGGTTATTGGTTCCGTATTAATCTCTGGATCACTAGGATGATGTGTAACTTCATTATTAGCTAAATCTTTTCCTTTGAGTTTCCTCAATTCATCTTTGAGAGTTGTAATTACCAAACTTTTTTCTGAAGACAAGCATTTAAATCAGAAATTTCCATAGACTTTAGATTGACTTGATTAGTTAAGTCAGCACATTGTTCTTTTGATCGAACACGTGCTGGTTTAATCGAGTCATAAAGTTGCTTATAGGTCTGTTTCAAATGCTCATTCTCAGCAATAAGCTTTGTCACCCTATGATCCAATTCAATATTTATGGTTTCAATCTCTTCTAAGTCCTGTTTGATCTTATCCTTATCCATATTTCCACTGAGAGATTTAATTCTCTCTTTCAACTTCTTTATGACCATGTCTTTCTCTTAGGACTGAGCTTTCAATTCATTTAATTCAAATAATTGATCAAAACTTGGAGCACTTTGATTGAAAATAGAATTGTCCCTTTGAAAAATTTCCTGATTAAGTTGAGTATCAACTTCTAACGAAATGCAATGTTTTTCAAGAGTGGTAAACCTTTTGAACAGTTTATCATAAATCTCTTTTTCAATAAAATCCTTTTGAAGCTCAGTCTCAAGTTTGAGACACTTTTCACATTCATACACATTTATAGATGCAAAATCCATAAAGGAATTTACAATCAAGTTCATAATATCTTTGCTCATCACTTGTTCCAAGAGTTGTTCATTTTTGTTCAAAGCTTGATTCATTTTAACTTTAAATGTTTTTTACTCTACATGATGTTGTTCCACAGCCTGTTCCATTTTATAGAAGACATTTTGGACTTCAGCAAGTTCACCAACCAATTGTTCATGTACTAAATAAGTCCTTCAGAGCTTTTACAAATAGAATTATTTCATCCCTAAAACAAGCTTTTATATGTTCGAAACCCCACGTGCCCTCAATGATAGTTGTGGGCGTGGTTCTTTCTTTGACTACCACATCAAAGTTAGCAAGATGGTATTTAAGTTTCTTCAAACTCGTATTAACCATGCTGACTTTTGGAAGTTCTTTAGGAACCTCAACATTGGTGGGTCTATCAGAAAGATCGGGTTCTGAGGAACTCACAGAGTTATGCGACCAAAAGGCTTGTTCAGCAGATAATTCAGTTTGTGGAACAAATCGTGTTTCAAAATCTTTATAAAGTTGGTTAAGAGCAGCATAATCGATTGGTGTGGTATCAATTTGTTTTATCTTTTCTTGCATCATATTATCCTTATGTTTTAAAAGCATTTTTGAACGACTCTCTTCAGCAAGTGTTAAGGTCTCTTCTGAGTCAGGGATCACAATAGGATTGGTTTTCTGAATTATATCACCAACATATAGCATAGGTTCCAACTGCTGAGCTTTCTTCAGATAGAAAGGATTTTGAAAACCTAGAGCTTGTTTAGTGGTATTATCATAGAAAAACTAAGGTTTCGTCAACATGTGAACAGTTTGTGCAGATTGATCTCTTTTAAAAACGATATTATCTAGGTGTTTGATCTGCTTTTCTAAGGCTATTTCCCTATCAAGGTTTCTAGATTCTTCTTTCTTAAAATCATTTTTGAGAAGTGTAACCGTTTGCAATAAAGATTCCTTTTCTTTTAAATGTTCTGAAAGAGTTCGTTTAAGATGATCAATCTCTACAGACTGTGCACATGAATCTGAAACGTTATCTTGACTCTTTAAATCAACGTTTTGGTCCTTCTATACAACACTTTGACTTGTTCCTTATATCTATTCAAGCTCACCAGTTAAAGAACATAAGACACTTTTTATTTTCTAGATTCGTCTTGGTACAATGAACTACTTCGGTGTTTAGTTGTTCAATCATAGATAATATCAAATCATCTTGTTGTGCAGAAGAGTTAGAATTTTGAACAACTACCTGTTGTGATTCATAGATCGAAAATAAGGAATCTATATTGCTATCACTGATTATTTCATTTCTGAATGGTATCAAAACAAGTGACTATTCAAAAAAGAAAAAATAAAAAAAAAGACGGCAGCCCGCACAACTTTATATAGTCTATCATTATTTCACATTATCCAGATTGTGTACCACATGAAAGAGCGTCAAACCATAGCGGAGTATAAATTCGCCATGAGAGCAACTTTGGCAGTGTTAAGTTCATCACAATCCGAGTCATATGCATCCAAATCATTAGCTTGATAAATAGCGTTATGAGTTATGACAGTCTGTGTGGCTTGACCTTCTGGAATTCCTGGATCTGCCAAAAATGTGAGTTCCTCCTCATGTAAAATTTAGACCACTGCTTGCGAGCATGAACCAAAACAGAACTTTATCCTTAAACCATGAATCATCCTTTTCCTCTTTGGTTTGGTGCACTGTTTGGACATGTGGCCTTCCCCTTTGCAGTTGTAGCAGATAACTGTTCTTTGTTTTCCAGAATTGTTTCCACTTGCTCCCGGAGTATAACCTCCTTGACGTGCCTCAGCTATAAAGTTTTCCTCCCCTGAATTGGTTGTTAAGTTACTCATCCATTATTGGAATGGAAGCTTGTTGCTTAGGGTTTTGACAAGTTACTCACTGGTTATTGTTATAGGAATAACGGGAAGTGACGACCGTAGTCAAAACATGACATCACTGTGATTGATGGCTTATAATAGGGATCATCACCTTTCTGCATACTGGAACAATTAAACCTGATACTTGTTGGAAAATTCAGATTGTGATCAACTTAAGGGAGATATTGCCACTAGAGGTATAGAGATGATGAAAGAGGAATAAATGTTGTGGTGAATAATGACTGATAATCAATAGAAGGATAAGTGATTGAAAGAGTCGTTGATGATTGATTAGTAAGTATTTTGAGACCTTGATAAAGGTGCACCATATAGTGGAGACTGATATATATAAACATGTGGTGAAAATTGAGTGTTTTGGTGTGAAATTTTGATAAGTTTTGATATTAAAACTGGTCATCTGATGAGTTGCAACCAAAGCAAGTGGGTCTAATAGCGTGTCAGCATTAAACGAACCTATTTTCATGAAAATCATGTTGTAGCCAAATAAGCAGGGAAGCTGAACGATGTTAGTTGTGTGCAAATCTCGAACCAGTTTGACATCTGTCACAAATTTGCTCCATTATGGAGAAGGGTATTCCAAACTTTGTGTTCACTTTAAGTGATATCTGATTTCATATTTTAGTAGGATGTTCATGACATATGAGTAGCGTGAAAATCTTTAAAGTAGAATTCACGAAGTGATTCCCCCTTCTTATAAGCAAACTTATCGAATTCATCATAAAGAGGCTTACACTCCTTTCCTGTATCGTCAAAAAGTTCACTTGCATGAGAAGTTGAATTCTTTCCCAAAAGTCCTTAGCAACTTTATGATTGCTAACCCAATGCATAAGACTTCATGTTAGTTTTTATTTTTATTGTAAGTCCTTGAGAATGATATTAGTTTCCTTGATATCACAACAGACTTGAAGTGCTTCTAGAGCAATAACTCAGAATAATTCTTAGCCTTGTATGACGCCATTTTCCACAATTGAAGGCCAAAAGAGTGGACCACTTTTCAACGATTCAAGGATCATTCCGAAGCCATTTTGTCTATTTAGCATGTTATAATTCCATATGCTTTTCCAAGAATCCTACATATCATTTTCCAACATGGGTGGACGATTGTCAGCACCCGAAAGGATAACTTTGTCAGCAAGAGTTGTCATTGAGAAATGTATATATTAAATGATTACTTGGTTGATCGGACGGTGGTAGAAAGTAATTGTGTTTAATTAAGTTGTCTTTTAAGTGTTTTAATTTATGAAACTACACGGGATTTTACAATTCTTGACAAAACCGGGAAAAATAAGTTAATGTTTCACGGGATTTTACAAGTCAACGAAATAAACCGTGTAATTTTGAAAGACTTGAGTTGTTCGGTTTCAATTAGTGAATTGTTCGGTTCCATCGTGAAGTAGGTTGTTCGGTTCCACCTGAAACAATGTTGTTCGGTATTCTACGAAACAAGGTTGTTCGGTTTCTACTGAAATAAGGTTGTTCGGTTTCCACTGAAACAAGGTTGTTCGGTTTCCACTGAAACAAGGTTGTTCGGTTTCCACTGAAACAAGGTTGTTCGGTTTCCACTGAATCAAGGTTGTTCGGTTTCCACTGAAATCAGGTTGTTCGGTTTCCACTGAAACAAGGTTGTTCGGTTTCCACTGAAATAAGGTTGTTCGGTTTCCACTGAAATAAGGTTGTTCGGTTTCCACTTAATCAAGGTTGTCGTTTATCCACTGAAAACAGGATGAGTCGGTTTACCACTAAACAGAGTTGTGTCAGTTACCACTGAAACAATGAGTTTTCGGTTTCCACTGAAATAAGGTTGTTCGACTTGAGTTGTATCGATCTCAGTTGATTCGACTTGAGTTTTCGACATGAGTTGTTCGACTTGTGAGTTGTTCGACTCATTGTTCGAC
This sequence comes from Tanacetum coccineum, assembly GCA_026074375.1. Taxonomy (NCBI): domain Eukaryota; kingdom Viridiplantae; phylum Streptophyta; class Magnoliopsida; order Asterales; family Asteraceae; genus Tanacetum; species Tanacetum coccineum. The sequence continues at coordinate 8,086 of BQNB010184335.1, forward strand.
TTCATGTTTCGACATCACTACTATGAAACCCAAAAAACATAAAAACACAAAAGACACCTTTTATGATGATTGTTTGCAAAAATAACTTTACAACTATGTTTAACTAACCATATAGGAACAAGAAAAATAGAAACTTTAAGGTTTTTAAGCCGAAAATTTTAAAATCAAGATTTTGTTCTTTATAAGGTTTTGAACACAAAAGATGACCAAAAAATTGATATTTTTACTAGAATTAAAGGTTGTAAACCTAAAACTCTTAAAGAATAACTAAATCATATTTGTACCAAGGTAAAAATCCATCATTAGTACTCAATAGCTTTGAATCATAAAAAGAAAAAAAAATAAAGGACGATTTGTGGCAAAACAAACGAACCAAAAATGCGAAAACCTTAAACACAAAAGACTAAACACTACCACTCAATGTCTCTTGATACCAATTGAAGCATACAATCTAAACTTTGTATAGAATGGGAAGGGAACTTAGTGAGTAGAGATTGAGGAAGGAAGGATGTATTCAGAGACAGAAAGTAAGAAACATTAATTCATAAGTGAAATAGAATACAAAACACAACCAACCATCACCTTCTCCAATGTACGGAGAGTGTATTTATAACTACAATATTTGTCGGCCATGGGCCTTGTGAGGCTTCCATGGGCCTTCTGACCTTATAGCATACATAACAGACATTGACTAACTACGGGCTTTGACTAGTATTAATACTTGGAAGTGACCGAGACTTTCTTGAGCCCTAACAGTAATGAAGCTATATACTATGAAAGAATACTTGAACTCATTGTTAGACATTTGTGCCAATATTTGTGTAAGCATATTTTGGGCTTTGAGTATGATCTGCAAGAGGAAAATTTACAACTCAAAACATGGAATCCCGGAATCAAGATTTTTTTAGACAACACCTTAAGGACAAGGTGATTTTGAAGGAGTGTGGAGTGATACACATGTTTGATGAGGACAGCTCCACGAACATGTGCGTTTTGGATAACAAACGTTTTTAATATTGTGTTTAATTAGGAATAAGTGTATGTGAGAACTGTTGTAGGATATGTTTTTGAGTCATGTTAGGATAAGTCTTGTGTTTGTGAGAGTTATCTCATAAACTAGTATTTAAGGTGTCATAATGTTATGAATGAATCAATCAAGTTTAAAGATCAAATAAATATCTCGTCTTCTTCGTCTCTATATTCTTAAGGAGCTCGCATACCATTAAGTGTTTGCCCTATCCCGATCCAACCAACCGGGTCGTTCCAAATTATGCATTAATCCCGCTTTCATAATTATAACTGACCCCTAAGTGCGAGGACACAAGATTTAAACATACGAATTGATAAGAAAATAGATTAGCTGTGCGTATATTGATTATGGATATTTTGCTTAGAACGTGGAAGGAGTCCATTTTCGAAGAAAGGAGTTCGACCCCCTTGAAATGCCCGAGTACACAAAAAATCTTAATGGGATAGATTCAAAACAACACTTTGTTTCCAGCAAAAGAGGACAAAGAAAAACTGAGAGGAATTGTGTGTTTTCGTATGTTAGATTGAGACCAAAGTTTTATAGTAAAAAACATAAACTTACGAGCGTCAGCTAAAAACGGTTAAATTCCAAGAGATACAACTCTTCACTAACACACATGTCAGTTGGGTTTTTGGCCGGAAAATTTGGTAATTACTTAATACCGATTCATGAAAATCATTTAGGTTTTGGGGCGCTGCCCCTTGACCTCGCAAGTAGCCCCACCCCCTTACCCTGCGTTTTTGTCGTGGTGGAAATATATTAGCTAGGGTTGAGCATCGGCTCCAAACAGAACCGAACCGACAAAAACCGAACCAAACCAAAAACCGAGTTTGGGGAAAAACGCAAACCGAAACCGAACCGAAGTTTATTGAGAAAAACCAAAACCGAACCGTAACCAAACCGAATATATAGTTTAAGTGTATTTTTCTTGGTTTTAACCCGAACCGAACCGAACAGACAAAACCGAAACTGAAAATTACAAAAATACAAAACCAAAAACCGAACCGAAAATGGTCGGTTCGGTTTCGATCGGTTCGGTTCGGCTCGGTTTGTCGGTTCGGTTCGGTTTTCGGTTGGTCTTGCTCAGCCCTAATATTAGCTCAAACAAGTGTGCACTCCACACTTCTCTAATTCGAATCCGAGGATAATATGAAATCTCATAGATCTCTAGTAAATCACAACATTTGATGACACTAAGATCACCATGAGATCTTTGGTTATATATATATATATCAAGAAAATTACATATATATCAAGAAAATTAGTGCGATAAACATTGTGTGTCACTACAAATGTACTAGAAATTTTGTGAGTCACTATATATATGTTAAGAAATTTGACATCCTACTACAAATGTGTCAAAAATTTAATGTGTCACTATATCTTTATCAAGAATTTTAGTATGACTACAAATGTGTCAAAAAAATTAATGTCATTAAATAGCTATCAAAAAACCTTTTGTGTTATAAAGAAGTATACAAAAATTAAATGTAGCACAATGAATTGATATTAAATGTACGTCAATTTGAATAGGAAAGAAACGAAACTTTTCAAATGTTTTGTTGAACGTTACAATTTATTTTTGCCCATTTTGCCATTTACTAATGAATAACAACCAAGAGGTTGGTGGCTATTTTGCTAAGGCAGTCACTGATCTCAAAGAATTATTGACCAACTTGACAGAATGATGAAAAAACATACCACACTGCTGGAGATGGATTCGGGTAGATTTAGAACATTTAGAACATTCCACAAGAGTTACTACACTAATGTTGTTTGAATGAGAAGTTGCGGATCTGGCTTTGAATTCTCTTATTATCATATCAGAAACGACACATGGGAAGTTTATAAAAGATAGTATTTATTTTGTTTCATACAACGTGATCATGTTCAACTCATGTATTTGAATAGCTATGAAATTTAAACTATAAAATGTATAGGTAATATATTAACTATAATAAACTATAATAACATTAAAAAACAATATCCTTAATATCTTAAGGAACAAATTTCATATATTAATTGATTTACCATTGCTTAGATGTTATTAATAAACATTCAATAAAAAATCCACATACTAAACTTATTTTTAAAAAAAATTCAATCATAAACAAATTCAAATAACAAATATTTAACAAAAAATTAATTAAAACAAAAACAACAAGTCATACCCGCCCATCGGGCGGGTTTTGCCACTAGTATATATATATATATATATATATATATATATATATATATATATATATATATATATATATATATATATATATATATATATATATATATATATATATATATATATATATATATATATATATATATATAGAGAGAGAGAGAGTTAGGATCAAATGAGAAGTTTTCTTAAAATAAGAAGGATAAGAAGTAACTATAACCGCATATCCGAGATGCACCGACTTAAATTAGATGCATCTCTATAATCTTAGATGCATTATAATGCATCATAATGTGTTTTCTAGCTTTTAATTAGATGCATATACGTATATTAGATGCATTTCATGATTTCTCTTGTTTTTTGGTCCTCTACATGTGCCAAAATCATGAAAATCAATTTGCACCATCTACACATCAAATTAACTTTCGAAACTCAAAATGGTGCATCTAGATGAATAGAAATGCATCTAATGAAAGTCGTTGCATCTCAAATGTGTGGTTTTAGTCACTTCTCACCACTTCTTATTTTAATTTACTTCTCACTGGATCCCTACTATATATATATATATATATATATATATATATATATATATATATATATATATATATATATATATATATATATATCTATAACATATATATGGGACTAACTATGAGTGTGTAAATATGAATTAGTGACTGGGCACCACCCATAATTCAATAACTTAAAATAATTTTTGAATATTGTATAAAAAAAATTATATGTTGCAGGATTCTAACTTAGGATCTATGATTTCGCTACATTTATTTAAACCAATTAAGCTAACAATAGATTTTTGTTTTGATATCAAAAACACAATTAATATCTTCTAAAAATAATATAAAGATATGCTGCATATTAATAAAAAAAACCCTAATATACGCCTGACTTTTTAGAAAAACCCTAATGACCTGTATCATACTTTCAAATGCGGTTGAGAATTGTGGAAGAGATTCATTGGCGGGGTATTGTTTTTACTGAATATATTGCTGCTTGCACATAAGATTTAAGATT
>BQNB010184336.1:0-11098 GCA_026074375.1 Tanacetum coccineum
AATTTTTGTATTTTTTATTAATTTTTAAAACTTTTAAAGAAATTAAATTGTAAAAAATACTAAACTATTTTTAAAAATTACTAAAATTACTTTACACTAATACTAACCTAAGAAAAATAAGAAACCCAAAATTCGGCTTATAAATAAGCCGAAAATAAGCTCGAAAGAGCTTATAGCTTAAAGGGTCAAAAGGGGGTTAAATAGCTAACCACTTGGGACTCTAACGTAGAAGTCCCAAGGGCACAGCGGTAAGGGTGTTGGTTATAAAAGGGGTGTATTGAGGGTTGAGGCCCGGGTTCGAGTCTTGCTCACCCGGGTTTCCCCTTATCTCCCCTTTTTTTAAAAACTTTTTAAACAAACTTGATAAGCTCCTTGAGCTTATCATTTTTCATAATTGCAACTTTTTGAGAAATGCTAAAAATAAGCTGAAAAAGGGCTTTTTTGTTTGGACAGAAGCTTAAATAAGCTAAGACTTAAATGGCTTGGTTTTTGACTGTTATGAACAAATAAGCAAAGTAAGTGGGAAAATGAGCAAACCCCACTTAACACACAGACATTATGAACTACTAAGAACCAAAAATAAGCAATGGGAAGAAGCCCAATAAGCCAGAAGTTGGCTTAAGCACTCAGCAGTACTAACTTTGGAGTTAGTACTGCTAGGGTGAACTTGGCTTTTTCTTGCACACAATAAGCAAGCAAAGTGGACAATAAGCAAACTAGGGTAACTAACACACCTAATAAGCAACTAAGGACACAAAAACAGCAATTAAAAAGCACAAAATAAGCTAGAACAAGAATAAGCTATATCCTACACTATGCTAAGTAAAAACAGTCAAGTCCCTACTTTAAGCTTAAAAATAAGCTACCTAGAGGATGACTTAAGGTCTGAAAAGCTAGGGCTTAATAAAAGGGCTTATTGGCTTTCTAGAAAAGCCAAAAGCTTGAGCTGAGGTTCACTAATAAGCTAGATAAGTGGGCTTAAAAATGGTGTCTAGCACCAGGGCAAATAATCTAAAAACAAGGGGGCTTAATTTGACAGCTTAAAATAAGCTGTCAAATAAGCTCAAAATGAAGAATAAATAGTAAACAGATAAAAAAATGGCTTGTGAAGAGCTTATCCAAATAAGCTCTTGTATTTCTCAAAAATACAACAGACCTAAAGAGCAACTAAATAAAATATGAAAAACAGTTTTGAACTAAAAAACTTTGGAAAAACAGACTTAAATAAGCATAAGAATGCTAACCAACTTTGGCCAAATGGCCACAACCCATAACATTTCTGTTTTGACCCATTTTGGGCTTATCCCAAACACCCCTTTAAGTTTTAAAAACGGATTTTAACTTTTACAAAAACTAAATTAAGCTCTAAGTTTTAAAGATAACCACTAAACATGCAATATTATATAATAAAAAGCAAAATGCAAAGATAAATAAGCACTTGAAAAAGCTAATAAGCTAATAACAAAAATAAGCTAACTAGACAATTTTGAGCAATTGGCAAGTAAATGAAGTAAAAGCAACTAAAAGGCATATTTAAGCATCACTAAACACAAATAAGTACAATAAGTCATAAATAAGCTAAAAATAAGCAATGCTACAGTAACTTTTAAGCAAAAGTTAAAAAAAGAAGTGTACCTTAATCCTTGCTCAAAACAGGATTGTGTGAACCCTAAATAAGCTCTAACCTACCCTTAGCTTATAAAAGCTTAACTAAGAAACCCAATGAGCCATCCTTGTTTGCTCATTCATCCTTTTGCTTGATCAAACAGTAACTTTTTTCCTTCTTTTAAATTTTCCTTAAATTTTTGTATCAAAGTTGAAAACAGATTATAAAGAGCTTATATTAAGAGCTTATAAGGTTTTTAAAGAGACATAAGTAACTTAGAACACAAATGTAAAACTGAACTGAATTTTCATTAAGAAGAGAATACAAGTACATTAAGTTAAAAATTAAACTGAACTAAAATTACACACTAAAAAAAACTAACACTCACCACCTTGCCACAATGGCTTACAAAGGACTTATATAGAAAAGCTAAGCTAGGGTTTCACTTCTGTGTGTGCTTCTTTGTAGACACACAAACAGTCTTGTGTGCTTGTTGTGAGAGTGTAGAAAACACAAAGCAATCCTAGCCCTTGGATTGTCTTGGTGCCCACTCAAAATCGACACAGCCATTGATTTGAATGGTGGGTTTTTGGATTGCCAGCTTGGCATACCCATATGGGGTAGGGTTTGTTATGGTGATGGTTTTGGAGGGTTGTGGGGAGTCAACGAGGTTGACATTGACAGGATGTGGGGTATTGGAGTTTGGCGGGAAATAGATGGGAGAGATATACAGTGTTTTAAATCCGGTTGTGAGTTTGTGGGTTTGTCAAATATGGCCCCTCAAGGTGTATGTGGTTATTGCATTTTAAGTCCAAGTGGTTGTTAAAGTTTGGGGTGTTGGCAGAAACACCCCTCAAGGGTTATAAAGGTTATTACACCACAAGTCCTTTTGAGTTATAGGTTTAGAGCCTTGGCAGAAATGGCCCTTGTGGTTAATACTTTGGTGGATTGGCAGTTTTGATCCTTCACAAGATTTTCTTTATAACCTTCATTAAATAAGTTTAGGGACTTGGCAATTTCAGTCCCTAAACTTATTTTTCTTCACTTGTGGCTTTGGTTTTGACTTTGGATTTGTCGGGGTTGACTTGGGTTGACTTTTTCATACTTGGGCTTTGTCTTGACTTTGTTTTTTTTCACGCTTTTCCATTCCGTGTCCGGTTTTGTCGTTTTGGCTTCGTTTTTCGTCCTTTTCTTAGATATCCGTTCACGTCGGCGAAGCTTATGCTTTTCCTATTTTCCCTCGAGGGTGCAGCCCGGATTTGGCTTGAGAAAGAACCCCCTCGATCGATTCTAACATGGGAGAATGTTACGAATCGATGCGTTTACTACATTGAAGGAACTTGGACCAAACTTATTCTCCGTTTGGGCAATTCTGTGATTCAAACCTTTAAAGTTGTTTTCGCCAACACTCCTGCTTCATTCGTATTCTAGAAGGTGTTGATCTAATGATTGGATCTCGACGGGCAACAATCTGTATATCTGTCTTTGGAGATATGATGGAGTCCTCTCCTATATGTCTTCTTATCAAAAGGCCTCAAAAGACTAAGCTCTGGCTATGGCATCGACGTCTGTCTCAATCTGAAATTTGGTGCAATCAACCATTTGGGCTAGGACATGGTCTTGTTCAAGGTCTCCCTAAGCAAAAGTTTGAAAAGGACCATTGTGTTTCTGCATGTGTAATGGGAAAAAGCAAGAAGAAACCCCACAAACCTAAATCTGAAGACACCAATCAAGAAAAACTCTATCTTTTGCACATGGATCTTTGTGGACCAATGCGTGTCGCAAGCGTTAATGGAAAGAAGTATATTCTCGTCATTGTAGATGATTACTCTCGATTTACATGGGTAAAGTGCTTAAGATCAAAAGATGAAGCTCTAGATTTCATATTAAGTTTTCTAAAGATGATTCAAGTGAGGGGCTTATGTACATGCCCGACCAATCAAATAGATAATGGAAATGGATTTGTTAATCAAACTTTAGTGATATTATGAGAAAGTTGGCTTTTCATGAAACCATCTGTTGCTCGCTCTCCATAGCAAAATGGATTTGTCGTTTGAAAGATGTAATCCGTACGCTAATTAAAGTTGCGAAGTTCAATGATGATTTTTGCATAAGTCTGTTCATTATTATAGGCAGATAGGCAGTCAGAAGCAGTTGCTACGCATGATTACAACAAAACCGTTCCATCGTACGTCTTTGTTACGGCAAAATACCATATGAGCTTTTACATGATAAACTTCCTAACTTATCGTTCTTCCATGTATTTGGTGCACTCTGCTATCTCACAAATGATAGTGAGAACTTGGGTAAGTTACAACCGAAAGGCTGATATTGGTATTTTCATTGGCATTAATGCACCCATATAAAGAAAGCATTTTGATTTTTACAACTGTACTGTACAGTGTATTATCAAAAAAATTCATGTAGACTTTGATGAGCTGACTGCGATGGCTTTTGAACACAACAGTTCAGGACCCGCGCTTCATGATATGACTCCTGCAACAATTCAGTTCAGGGCGACGCATACCAAAACCATCCTCCCTCAACACCATTTAGACCACCGTTCGAGAAGTGATTGGGATCTTTTGTTTCAACCATTTGATGAATTACTACCCCTCCACCAAGTGTTGATCAAAAACCCAGCCCCTGATTCTTGCTCCAATTGATGAAGTAGTTGCTCAGTTTCGCTGTATCAAAAAAAACCGATTCACCTTCCTCCATCAACAGTTACCCAGATGCACAATCACCTAGTAAAACTCACAAACAACACCCGAAACTAATCTCCTTCCTTCGTAAAGAGTGTTGAGAAGACAATCATGATTTAGATGTTGCACACATGAATAACGATCCGTTCTTTGGTATTACAATTCCAGAAAAAGGTTCTAAAGCATCTTCTTCGGATGTTATTTCTACTGTTGTGCAAACTGCTGCTCCAAACTCAGAACACGTTACCAAATGGACCAAGGATCATCCTTTAGACAACATCATCGGTGAACTCAAAAAGCACCTTGTTATCCACAAGTCTCCAACTCATGGAACAAGCTTTATTTTGTTACTTCGATGCACTTATATCAATCAGTTGAACCAAAGAACTATAAAGACGCATTAACTCAAGCATGTTTGATTGAAGCAATGAAAGAGGAGTTACTTGAATTCGATCGTCTTGAAGTCTAGGAACTTGTGCCACGTCCAGATAAAGTGATGATTATTACTTTAAAATGGATTTATAAGGTGAAACTTGATGAAATTGGGATGATTTTAAAGAAAAGGCGCGCATTGGATGCTCTATGGTTACCGTCCAAGAACAGGGAATTGATTTATGAGGAATCCTTGTGCTCCAGTGGCTAGGACTTGATGCATCTTTCGAATTTTCCTCCCTATATGCTGCTCTCATGAATATGATCATCACTAATGTTATGTTTAAGGACGGCATTCCTGAAACGGCATTATTGCCGAGAAAAAAGGTTATGAAAAGGAAAGTGACAGGGACGAGTTTGTGGAAATGGCAAGGTTGGTCCTCCAAAGTGTGTTTAATTGTTGCACCGTACGTCCTTGGTGTTTAAAACTTTTGGGGACTTGGCAAAACAAGTCCCCAAGAGTTATATCACCCTTGGCAAGAATCGTCCTTGGTGGTTAATAGTTATAGGGCTTGACAGTTTTGGCCCTTGTGGTGTAACTTTGCTCAAATGGCAGTTTGCACCCTTGCCTTTCATTCTCTCTTTTCCTCTTATAAATATAAGTTTAGGGTTTTGGCAATTTCAACCCTTAAACTTATATTTCTTGACTTCTTGACTTTTTGACTTTTTGGCTTCGATTTGGCTTTGTCTTTCACAGTCTTTTCCATTCCGAGTCCGGTTTTGTCGTTTTGGCTTTGTTTTTCGTCCTTTTCTTAGATATCCGTTCCTGCACAATACAATTAGCAAAACAAGCGTATATTTGGCATTTTAAGTCCGTTTTTGGTTATTTTAGCTCGTTTCTAAAGGTAAAAGGTATGTGTAATTAAGCACATACCAGAGATTCTTCTTAAGATTGAATATACCTGATCATAGGTCGGTCCTCACAGGATCTGGAGGTTAATCCAACCAAACTTGGGCAAATGACAAAGCCATATTCGTCCACAAGCTTTATTGCTAACTGTTTTATTACAGGTTCAAGTAAAGATGAAGATGGAGATACCTCATTCCAGTGAAGTCTATTTCATAACCGCATGCTCATACTTGACCGATACATCTAATGACCTCATGAAAGCTCAAGTATATGTTTCAAAGCTTCCGCAACTCTGGTATAAAAGTCCTCTCGAAGTGATCAAGTATTAAAGTTAAAGGAATTTCAAGAACAACGAATAATCAAGCTTTCACCATCAAGAAAGGTATGAGCATGCCGGTCCAGTTGTCACAAGCACAAGACGACGAAAGACCACAAGTTGATGATCAGAGATTAGATTTGGCTGATGATCTCAAAGAAGCTCAAGTTCACATATCAAGTTCAATCACAAGCCACAAGACTAAGGTCACTACTTCAATGTACAAGATATCACATGAAGAATCAAAGACTACGAGCTGAACACAAGATCAATCAGAAGATTGTTGAGCTTAAGTTAGTATTTTCTGGGGTGACCTCCCTTAGGGGGAGTTTGTTAGATATTAGAAAAAGACTCAGTCACCCCGTGTATTTTATCGTTTATTGTAGCTCGTAGTTAAGCGTTTAATGTATAACATTCGGTAATGGGCCGGGTATTGAACCCAACGTGTAAGCCCGCTACCAAGGCCTATAAGCCGATTTTGTAAGCAACTATATAAGTCTCTTCCATGCCTTGGAAGAGGTGGTTAGTCATTTCATTATACAAGTTCTATTTTCTCTCCTACTTTCTCTCTCTAGACTTGGCTAATCCATCTATCTTCCATTGTGTTATGATTTCCAATATCCTACACTGTTGTAGTAGACTTTATTCCCTCATGCTTTATGCTCTTTGATCTTAAGCCTTTGTCCTTTGACTTTGAGTTCTCAGATCTTTAGATCTTTCCTTGTTATAGACGCACTTGATAGGAGTGACCGTTACTTTGATCTTGACATTGGTGATGACCGTTTGTTGGGCTAATTGAGTGCCCAATTGTCTCTGCCTAGATTTAAACAGAAATTAGGCTAAGTGTTGAAGACTCGCTGATGGACATTAGCGAGCAATTAAAGGACTCGTTGAAGCACAACTTCAGCGGGCAACCTCATACGTAGATGGAATACACTGAAGGTTTGAAGAGAGTCAAGGGTGGCAATACCCTAACGATCTTATGGTTTTGTGATTTAAATGCTCAATCTGAGTACATATCTTGTTTGACAATGCTTAAAATAATGACTTGATTGCGGAACATGTTCAACGCATAGATATCCGGACACTTGGGATGAGGTGGTTAGTCAATATTCATTATACAAGTTCTATTTTTCTCTCCAACTTTCTCGTCCTAGATTGGTAATTCAAGTGAATCTTCTCTAGTGTGGTTTTGCGTTGTTTCCAATGGAAGAGTCTACACCTGCTGTGTGTAAGCGCAGATCAACTGTTTCGAGTCGCCAATGCTTTTCTTAGTCTCTTTTGTAGCTTAAGATACTTTGTTCCGTTGACTTTCAGTTCTTAGATCTTTAGATCTTTCATGTTTTAGACGCACTTGAAGGAGGGCCGACAACTTACTCTGTTTGAAAACCGAAAACTAGTCGTTTATTTGGAAACCGACAACTCTTTAGTTGATAGAGGAAACACCGAATCAACTGTGTTAATTAGGAAACTCGAACAAGTGTTGATCAGTAGGAACCCAAACAACATAGTTGTTTTTTTTAATTTTACGGAAACAACCGAACAAACTTAGTTAGATAGTAGGAACCGAAACAAATAGTGTTTATTAGGAACCATTGGGTACCGTGACTTTGATCTACGACAATTGGTGCCGAACAACTGATGGTCGCTGTCTTGTACTGGGCGCGAAGTATTGAGTTGAAATTTTCGTAGTCGTGTTCTAGATGTGTGTAGAAACAGGAAATTTGGGGCACTACGGAGATGAAGACTCGTGCTATGGACATTAGCGAGCAAATTAATAGCGCGACACGACACTGTAGTTAATTTAGAAACCGAACACACCTGAGTTAGAAGGTAACTCGAAAAGTGATATTGTTTTTGTGAATTTTTAGAGAACGCATAAGGAAAAACTTTCCCGAACAACTCAGTGTTATTGTCAGTGGAAAACTGATTCCCGAACTACCTGCAGGTTCCTGGTTTGAGGGAATTTTTTGTTTCTGAAAACTTTTTCTTGGCTTGTTAGTAGAGAATTGGTTTTTTGTATTCTGCGAAACAATGCAGTTGACATTAAGGATACCGAACAAAACTAGTTTTCTTCCTTCGAAAACTATGTTGCCTCAGAAGACCCAATACACTTAAGATCAAATTTTAATTTAAAGGCGATTTAAATCTTAATTAGGGTATTAATTAAACTTGGTTAATATTCCACTAAAAAAATTAAGGTTAGCATAAGTTGTCATTTTAAATGGATAGATCTTAATATAGTGGCAAAAAGCTTTAAAGTTCCTAATTCTTCAAGAAATTGTTGTGGACAGACAGACAACTAGTGTTATTAGGAACCGAACAACTTAGTTGATAGTAGGAACCGAACAACTAGTGTTATTAGGAACCGAACAACTGTTGTTATTAGGAACTGAATAACTTAGTTGATAGCAGGAACCGAACAACTGTTGTTATTTAGAACCGAACAACCCTGAAGTTAGAAGGAACCGAACAACTTAGAGCACTAAGGAACCGAACAACTCAGTGTATTAAGGAACCGAACAACTGCATGTCCTTTGGGAACCGAACAACTAGTCTACTTAAGGAACCGAACAACTTGATCATTAAGGATCCGAACAACTAGTTTTCTTCCTTAGAAATCATGTTTGCCTCCAAGACCCAAAACACTTAAGATCAAATTTTCAATTTAAAAGGCGATTTAAAAATCTTAATTAGGGTATTAATTAAACTTGGTTAATTATTCACTCTAAAACAAGTTAAGTTAGCTTAAGTTGTCATTTTAAATGGATAGATCTTAATAAGTGCAAAAAGTCTTAAAGTTCCTAATTCTTAAGAAACGTTCACATCATGAATCAACTTTACGTGCTCACTCAATAGGTCTCTATAGTATATTGTATAAAATTGGTTGTACATAAACTGTATTGATCCTATCTTAGCAGAATCATGGATACTACAAGAGCTCAGCAACAGGCACTAGATGATGAATTAGTCGCCCCTGCTGACCGTCTTAAGATAGGGAAAAGCAATCTCCGACTAAGCTCAATTCTCAAATCCAAGGAACCTACTCTTCAAGTGGCATTAGATGCTCTCAAACTCACTCCATTCTACAATGCATTTGAGATCTCTGCTGATGTACCAGAAATATACATGCAAGAGTTCTGGGTCACTGTCTCCAGACATCATTCTTCACTTCGTTTCAAGTTGAATGGCAAAAGTCACACTGTTAACGTTGACAACTTTAGAGATATGCTCAAGATTTGCCCTAAACTCCTTGGTTATATATTTGAAGAACCCACACTTGAAGAGGTTATCATATCTTTTATTAGAGACCTTGGACACACCGAGGGAATCAAGTTTTTATCCGATGTCAACGTCAATCACATGCATCAACCATGGAGATCTTTGCTGAAATTAATCAACAATTGTTCTAAGTGGAGGTAAACTACTGCTCTAAAGAGTCTTAGTCTGTTCACGTGCTCAATTCTTTGGGGAAATGTATCATAACAAGACGTTGATTATGTCTACTTGTTGTGGGAAGATTTAGTGTATCAAGTGGAAAACAAAAATTCTAAGAAGAACAATGACATGTACTATCCACGATTCACCAAAGTCATTGTAGACTACTTCATGACAAAGGATCAGGGAATCCCAAGGAGAAACAAGATGTTTTGGCACTATGCCAGGGATGACTTCATGTTCACTATAGTAAGAGTCATTTCTAAACATCAGGACACACAAGTATACGGTACTATTCTTCCTCAGCACTTGACCAATCAAGCTATGTTAGAGTCTGAAGCCTACATGACTTACTATGCTTATGCTACTGGTGAAAAGACTCCAAAACCAAAAACTACAAAGAAGAAAGCTGATTCTGAATCATCTTCCAAGACGAAGTCTACTCAAGCTTCTAAAGGTAAAAGAATCACGACCTTAGCCAAGGGAGATAAACTAGCCAAGAAGAAGCAATCTGCATCAAAGTCAAAAGGTCTAACGGTGCTATCTGAAGTCACTTTGACTGAAGCTCAACAGTTGAAGATTGCTATTGAAAGGAGCAAGATACAAACTCACAGCTCTCACGCCAATGGCTCAGGTGATGGAGTTGACACTCAGTCAAAGGTTCCTGATGAGCCACAACAAAACATACCTGGTACAAATGAAGGAGCTGGTGACAAACCAGAGGTTCCCGATGTACCCAAATACAGATCAGAGAGTGAAGAAGAATCTTAGACATTCAGTCAAGGAGAGGATGATGAAGAAAATGATAAGCATGACAGTGAAGATGACAATGACGAGCATGACAGTGAAAGTGACAATGATGATGAAGATGATGATCAAGAGAATGTCAGTGGAGAAACTCAATCAGATGATGACGAAGATAATTTTGTTCACCCAAACTTGTCCACATACAAAGCAGATGACCAGGAAAAAGAAAAAGAAGAAGAAAAAGCAAATGATGATGATGAAGTGTCTTCTGATCAGATGGTTTCAACACCACCTAATTATGAAATTATCAAGAGGATGATGGTAAAGTTATGGGAGGAGAACAAAAAGATGAGGAAGATGAGGAACTGTACGAAGACTTAAATCTCAACATGAATAGAAGAGATGTGGAAATGACAGATGCTCAAACTAATCAAGAGACGGAAGAGGTTCACGTGACTTTGACTACTGAACCTCCAATAGTACAACAACAAAGCTCCTCTGTTTCATCAAATTTGGTGTATAATTCATTAATCCAACTCCAAACACAGGTATCGACTCGATTTTAAATACAACTACTCAATCCGATATTCCTGTCAATGTATCAGTTTCCGTCACTACTACGACACCTTCTTCTGACACTACAAGTCCTCAAACACCCATTCTAATCATTCAACCTCAACAACAAACACATGATTCCATAACAACAACAACTATTCCAGCAACAACCTTGCCAAACATCCCCAACTTTGCATCTGTATTCGCTTTTGAACTAAGGGTATCCTCATTAAAGACTGAACTATCTGAGCTTAAACAAACCAATCAATTTGCTGAAGCTTTATCGTCTATTCTGGGCATTGTTGATAACTACCTTGCATCTAAGATGAAAGATGAAGTGAACATGGCTATTCAGCTAAAATTAAACAAGCTTAGAGAAGAAGCTCAAGTCGAGAATGATGAATTTCTTAAACATATAGACTCAAACATTAAGGCCATAATTAAGGATC
>BQNB010184337.1:2200-12319 GCA_026074375.1 Tanacetum coccineum
CGTCGGGTTCTAGGAACAAACTTTTAACCAAAGTTGTCTCAAAACCCTCCCGGGTCGTTTTCCCTCGATGAAGCGTGAATTGAGAATCGGTTAAGTCCGTGATCAAGCGTTTTGAATGGTTTCAAAAATGATTTTGATTTGTTTTCCTAAATCATACTTAACATATTGATAAAGTAAATAAAATCATAAAAACGAGCAAAACAATAAAAACAATTAAACATGTAAAGCATTAAACAAAAATGAGTATTTAAAACGAAACAAATAAGCAAGCATAATAAATTCAATTTTAAAATTTGCAAACTTCTAAAATAAATCCTACATTAAAAGGAATCATTTTTTTATTTATTTATTTATTTATTATTTTTTTATTTTTTATATTTAAAAAAACTTTAATCTAAATAAATATCGCAAATTAATAATCTATAATCATATTTTAAATCCGCACTAATTTCTAAACACTAAATGAGCAAATAAATCAACTAACTAAATATGGCAAACGTTATCAAAAGATAAAAATAAGTCTACACTAAGCATGACAAAATTCAAATAGGCAAACATATTATAAAACGATAAAATAAATCTACACTAATTAATTAAAAAAGGATAAGAAAATGGAACCGAATTGAAGAACCGCAATTAAACGCAAACCACCCGATTTATTTAGCTAAAACAAATATTAACTCCAAATCGGTTAGCTAAAAATTCTTTCTAGCTTATTAAACCCTTTAGCTTTACGCCTCATGAGTTGACCGGTACCAAAAACAACAAAACAACACAAACTGTTAACAGTTAATATCTAAGAACATTTTCAATTTAACTACTAGGCCCAACAGTAATATTTTATGAACTAAATGCAACCCAAACAATTAAAAGATTGTCCTAATGACGTAGCCTACACTATCTAATGACAAATGATTCATGAACAAAAACTTATTCCCAAATATAACTAACCAAGGCCCAACGATGAACTTTTATACACCAAACGCGACCCAAGGACAAATGAGATTAGGTAAAAAACAAGAATTTTAGAACACGTTATCATATTAATGAAATCATAAGCTTATACCAGATAAGCACTTTTTACTTTAACAAAATAAGCTAATGGCTGAACCGAATAAGCACTTATATCAAGCAAACTAAACGATACATAGAACCAATAAGCTACTTATAAGCACTTAATCTAATGAGTAAAAAAAACTACGAGAGATCTAAACAAAATAAGCAAGTCAAACAACGGAAATGAGCACTTACGATAAGCAAACTAGAATAAGCACTACGCTATTATTCTAAAAAGCTCATGAAACATTTATCCAATAAGCCAATAACTTTTTATATCAAATACAAACGAAATCTAAACGACCAAGCAATAAACCAAAATAAATCTAAAATAAGCACTAGATGAATTAACGAATCACAAAATTAGAAAATGAAATAAGCTAAAAAGCTTTGTCACAAAACCTCAAACAAGTAAACAATCTAAGCTCGAACGAAAACCAATAAGCTATAAGACATCTTATTCGATCTATTTGATGAGCTTTTGTAAACTTATAAACCTAAAATAAGCTAAACCATAGCTTATAATTAAAAACTAGAGATCAAAACTTATTTAGGATTTAATGGTTGTGAATCTTTTAAGCTTATGAAAAGCTTAATCAATTAAAAAACTCTTAAACCGAAAAGAAGTTAAGAAATAAGCTAAATAATAAGCTCAGAAAAGTAGAGTTTATTCTACAATAAGCTCGAATAGGAAAATAAGCACTTCAACATAAAACATCGTCTTCATTAAATCAATATTAAGCTCTTATAATATTCCAATAAGCTCTCGAATTAAGCTTGTTACAATAAGCCAGAATTACAATATAAGCTAAACTAAACTAAAAATAAGCTAAAAACTAAAGAGTAAATGAAAATTAAGCTAAATCCTAACTACCCAAACTTGAAGGGAGCGGATGATATAAATAGCCAAGTGAGGGGGTAGAAACGTAAATTTGCACCTAATCATTGCATAACTATTTTTGCCAATCATTGGCATTCATGTGTGTATTTTTGGATTGCAGGAAAAAATCAGATTGATCCACCGTTCACATTGAGCCACGTGTACTATTATTCAGCGTTCCTCGTACGCATTAATCTTCACCCGTTAGATAACGTGTAGTAAACTAGAAATGAATTTTGAGTGTATGAGTTGGCTCCGCCACGTGGCACATCATTATTTGTCAATTTCTTGCTAATGCGTTGTCATGTGATCCAAAAATAATTATTTTGAGGGCACGTGACCCTCACGTCACACCCTTCAAATTATAATTCATTTTTACTTTGGGTCTCATTTGGGCTTTTGACTTTATTTGAGTTGGTCCGGTCCATTAAATATGTTACGGGCTGGCCTAATAAGATTCGAGGGCACCGTTGGACTCGTTATCTGGCGCTCTTTCCGATCCTGTGCTCAGTTTTGTCCGATTTTGTCTTTATTTTTGTCATTTTCTTGATATCCGTACCTGCACATACACAAACACAAAAACAAGCATATATTTTTTTTGTATTTATCTTTTTAAGCAACTAACTTATTTGACTTTCGTTATTTTATAACTTTTAGGGATCATAGAACAAGATGCATTTCGATCCGAGAATGCCCAAAAAGGGATAAATTCACTTTCCCGCTTTCATTTGCTCCCAAACAAACTTAAAAAAAATCACAGCTAAATCTAAGTTAAGATTCTAACACTACTCCATATTTGGCAAGTTTGAACTTTTCACTCCGACAATTATTATATCATAGGTGAATGTGTTTATTTTGAATTTCAACGTGGATCAAACGTTTTTTGCAAAATTCTATCTTTCATGTTCCACCCGAGATTACTGAGTTTGGAAGGGACGAGAAATCATCCCCATGTAGCGACTTTCGTCTCGGCACATCCCAACCTTGCGGCTAAGTGACCATCTTTGACACCCCACAGAGACTAGTATCGGGTCTCACGGACCTTAGGTTTCAAAAACTCTCAGGTTTCCCGTATATGCATAGCTTATAAAATAGAATAGTCAAAGTTCAAAAGCATATTTGAATTTAACAAAAAGAAATCTATTTATTAATTCAAACTTAATATTAAACATAACATTTATGCAATTGTAACCCTCGACCTTTTAGAAGGCTGCAACATCGGTTGTGAGCCGGCAAGATGCAGCAAACTTTTATCAGTCTCGGATTTTTATTCTTACTATGGGCTTTCTTTAGAAGACTACCACATCATTGTGAGCGACAAAGGTATACCACATTTTATCAGCCCACAGTTTTTATTATTATTATTATATATTTTATTATTATTATTATTATTATAATTTTATTAATTTTTAACTTTATATAGAGAAGACTTCTTTTTGAAAAATTCAAGTATAAGTTTGAACTAAGACTAAATTTTTTGCTATATATTACATAAAAATTGTTGATTTAAGTTTAATTTCCAAAAATAGCACGTATATTAATCCGGTTAGAAGCTTATGGGAGAAAAAGCCACAAATTACATACATGAGCTCTTAAGATTTCCAAATAATCCTTGCTTAGCATCCTACTCATACTTAACTCTATCATTTTTCGTTCTTCGCGATAATCGCGAACGCTTAGCCTAAAAGTTAAGGAACAAGCTAGAGCTCAACACGCTCGATCGAGTCAAAATTTATTCTTATTCTACCCAGCAGGAAGGTCAAAATTAAGAGAAAACACTTATTTTATTTTTGAAATTTTTTTAAATTTTTTCATTTTTTGAAATTTTGGTGGTAAAAACAGGATTGCGCGAAAACAACGGCTGCAGGCTCAATCAAATCGATAGATTCCCCCCATACTAAAACTACACATTGTCCTCAATGTGAGATTCCCCCATACTAATTCCAATGCATATTCTTGATATAAATAGGTTAATCGATAAAATTAGAAATAAGACTCCTAAATAAAGCTGAGAGATATAAGCTCGAAGTATGAATTGACACCACCAATGAGCACGAGAGTTTTTAAAATCCAAGCTATCCTGGACAATAGCAAATAAACCAACACGAAACACGAGAAAGGAAAAGGCGAGCCTCCTCACATTAATTGTTAGAAAATAGAAAAGAAGATAGAAACGCTTGTTTTTGTTAACCGAGTCACGAGCTTGACTCGGCCCCGAATTAAGTTGTCCATGGGGAAGCAAAATGGAAAAGAAAATCTCAATCGGGCTTTCATAAATGTTTGGATAAACATTAAAGCACATGAAAGTTCCATCCCGATGAGATACCACCGGCTCTAAGTGAAGATGCCGGTGTCAAAAATGATGTCTTCATTCCCGGTGGAGAGAAGTAAAGGAGAGTTCACGGGGTAGGTGAGAAACGGGAGAAAAGTCCGGATGATAAATGTGAAGGAACCATCATCTTCATCATTTTGAGAAAAATCAATCTCACCTCCTCCTGGGTCAAAATTACTCTCAATACCCGGTGGTATCGAGTCTTCCAGAACAAGAAATGTATCAACTTCTTCAATAACAACGTTGGTCAACTCACCCTGATCGGGCTCAATCTCAAAATGAAACGAATCATACTCGGGAAGAGAAATATCAGCATGAGAAGTGGGACTGCCACTCCTCGTCTCTTCCATATGATCGCTAAATGAATCGAATTCGGGTAAAGAATTATCCAAATGAGAAAGAGAAGTATCGGACTCTTCAAAGAACGAATCACTATCCGTGACGGGGATAAGAAATAAGGAGGGAGACTTAAGCACGTGATTGGGAGTAGGGTTATCTTTTAAAGATTCGATATTAGTAATACGACGACTGATGGTTAATAATTTCTCACGAAGAATAACGTCTTGGATTAGAAGAATATCTTCTAAGTCAAACTCTTTTTCTTCTTGGTCAACATCATTCACCTCCTCTAAGCTAACGTACTCGATGTCCTCAAAATCATTGTCATCACTCAAAGAACCATCATCGTTGGAATCGGATAAAATCTCAGAATGATCGTTCAAAGCATCAAAAGTGAAAGGATCTTCACAAACGGGCACATCACACATATCTTCGAAAATACCCTTGAACTCACTTAGGATTGGGACAAGGATCTCACATAGACTTATTAACTTCGTTCCGTTCACGCGCGCGCACGTAGCTCTCGTAGCGCGACGCAAGTGCTCGTCCCCATACTTAGAGAGTTATCGGGCTCCTCGGTCGGTAAGTCGGGTGTAATTGCTTTAGGCTTGCTATATATAATAGTATACTCATCATCATCGTCAAAGAAAAATAGTAGGTGTATACCCACCAAAAATATGTGTCGCAGCGGAGAAGTACGTCCGGGGGAGTTGCTTCCTAATTACACAACGTAGATACAGAGAATGTCTCTAAATGTGTCGTTTTTAAAGAGTTAGCCTGCCTTGTTGTTTATCAATCTGTATTTGATATCTCTCTCGCGCGCGCGCACACACTCGCTTCGCGCGCATCGGATCCCATGAAAAACTTGAATGTAAAGGACTCCAATGCACTTCAAGTAAGCCAAGTATCTATATCACCTGAGAAAAACATGCTTAAAAAGTGTCAACATTAAAGTTGGTTGAGTTCATAGGTTAGTTTATATATGAATGAAGTTTCAAATGAAATATATTGTCCTCTGTGTCATCACAGTACCATGTAATATCCCAAGATTTATAGAGAATGCCCGACACATTTTATGTTCACCAAAAGTACCATTCTTAATCCCAAAACGGAAGACGAAGCGGCTCGATCAAGAAGTTGCAACTAATCTTAACGGCTAAGTCCCACTAGCCTAGGATAATGTATTTGGGCTTCCGATGAATGGTTACATCAACGCGACACGTTGATAAAGATTTAGATTTAAAGTTGTAATAGTTTGGTGGTTGGTTAAATAAATAAATTGAAAAGTGAACGCAAAGTATGTAATATATTCTGTATATATTACATATGATAAATAAACCCTTATATAACTCATACCGTGAATTATATAACAAAGACAAACAATCCAAAGATTAATGTGACGTATATAATGCTTTGCAGGTATTAGATAATAAGTGTGAGTAAATGATTAAACCAATTAGTTTGACCCGTTTCCGAAATCACCACTTAATTAAATAAGAAGTTCTTGCATAGGCGTAAACGTACGTTTTAAGGTTACCACTTATGTTTAAACGATGTTTGTAAAGTTTTTACAACAATTGTTATGTTATCTTCTAGCTGACAATTATAAAATATAAAATAATATTTTATAAATTTATATTTCGTCTCCTCGACGAGTCGTGTCTAAAATAGTTATCTCATTGTAAAAGTATAGTTTTCGTTCGTTTATCCGGTTATTGTATAATACAAATTATTATATCTTTAAAATATAACTTAGTCCCTTTTATCGGTTTCTAAAATAATAGAGGCTTTAGTAAAACATTACTAAATATAAAAAGTTATATAAATTTCGTCATGACCTTCCCGGTTATATAACGTTTCCCCATATTTATAAAACCTAATGTTTTCTTTTCAACTTTTCGACAAACCGCGTGTTGCAAAATATCTACGTGTTTTAAATATATATTTATATATTTATAACTAAACAAATTAATAAATACCATATTTATTTAACCATTAACCACCATTTTAGTTCCGATTTATAATTCATAAAGTCTCGTGTTATATTTATTAGTCAAGTGTATAAACCAACGAACCCTTGTTGTTTCGCTAAACCAAGCGCATCCTTTGTTGTCTTCTCTAAACCCAAACACACTCCTAATGGTTTCCTGTTCACCCAAACACCCCTGTTTGTGTTAACTGCCAAACCAAACACACCCGTTGTTCATCTCTGCTAAACCAAACACATCCTAATCGATTTCTACATAAACCAAACGCACTCTGTTGCGTTCTCACCAAAACCAAACGCACCCTAACTGTTATAATAATTAAACCAAACACATCCCTTATGCAATTCTGCTATCCCAAATGCACCCTAATCTTGTAAACCCAAATTTAAATGCACCCTACGACTGCTACAAAACCAAACGCACCCCTTTGGCTGTTTAACAGCAAAACGCACCCTAATTGGTGCCGAAACCCAAACGCAGCCCCTTTTGCTGTTGCCATAAACTCAACACACCCTATGGTGTTTTTGTTAAACCAACCCGCACCCTTTTTTTTCTATTTTTACGCAAAGCCAAACGCACCCTTCGGGTGCAAATTGTACAAACCAAACACACCCTTTGCGGTCTAACTGTTAACCCACACACCCTTTGTTGCCATAAGGAAAAACCAACGCACCCTAACGGGGCTGAAAAACGAACGCACCCTTTTTGGGTGTTGATTTACAACCGAATGCACCCTATGGTGCTTATAATAAAACCACACGCACCCTTGTTGTGGTGCAAAACCAAACAAAAACAAACATCCTTTTGCGTGGTGTCGTGGGGGTGATGGTGTGGCAGCGGGGAGGGGGGGAGGTGGTGGTCTTGATGGTGATGATGATGATGGTGTGATGAGGGTGGTGATGAGGTGGCAGCTATGGCGGTGGTAGTGGCGGTGAGTGAGTGGTGGTGATGGAGAGGCGCGTGGCCGCGAGTGACAGTGGGGATCAGATAGATCGGGCGATGAGGAGTCTTTTTGGAGCTCGGCCGAAATACTCGCCGGAAAAGTTTTCCGGTGACCGGAGGTGGTGGCCGGCGGCTGACCGGTGGCCGGCGGTGGCAGGAGCTCGCCGGAAAAATAAAAAGAGTGAGTGAGTGTGGCATATATGTATATGTGTTTATATGAGATGGGAATGAAAAAAAAATATAAACTTTTTATATATATTAAAAGTTTAAAACAAAGTGACAAGCCCCAACTAGTTTAGGGTATATTTTGTAACTTTTTAGTATAATTTTGATAACTATCGGTTCGGGACTCGTTTGAGCGACTTGACGGATGTTTCAAAATACGAAACTTGTGCCATTGCGTTTCAAATCATTTTTTTGATAAAAATGAGTATTTACTTGATAATATTTCATAAATATTTTTATAACATTTAGAATAAATATCTGTTATTTATTTTGTGACTCGGTTAAAATAAAAATGAGTTTTAACTCGGATATTCGCATTATCAACAATGCTTAAATAATTAAAATATTAAATGATTTTATTTAATATTTTTATTAAATAAATAGTGATAATTAAAAATAAATTTAATTATTTTTGTGTGTCGGTACCCGTTGTGTGCAGTTTTCAAAACTTTGCGAGGCTGTTTTAGCCCTCTTCTGCTTGTTTTCAAGTCTCGGGTAAAACTAAAAAGTTGTCTGAAATATTGTTTTACATCAAATTGCTTTAGGGTCCGAATCGTGAAAACGTGATTTAGTGGTTCGTTTTTGATAAATCAACTATGAATTAATATATATCCTTTTTCGTTTTCGAATCAAATAAGTTAAAAATAACTTTCCCTTGAGAGATGTAATAATAAATATGATTTATTATTTAAAATATGTTCCGAAAATTTTACCGGTTACACGGTAATCGCTTTTATGTGACAATAAAAGACCAAAGGTCAAAAAGTCAAGTCAGACCCAAAAAGTCAAAGGGTAAAATCGTCATTCAAAATTTCAAAAATTCTCGCTTAACGGATGAATTAAAATACGAAACTTGCGCCATTGCGTTCGGAATCATTTTTCCGATAAAAATGAGTATTTACTTGATAATATTTCATAAATATTCTTATAACATTTATAAAAATATTTGTTACTTATTTTGTGACTCGGTTAAAATAAAAATGAGTTTTAACTCGGATATTCGCGTCATCAACAACGCTTAAATAATTAAAATATTAAATGATTTTATTTAATATTTTTATTAAATAAATAGTGATAATTAAAAATAAATTTAATTATTTTTGTGTGTCGGTACCCGTTGTGTGCAGTTTTCAAAACTTTGCGAGGCTGTTTTAGCCCTCTTCTGCTTGTTTTCAAGTCTCGGGTAAAACTAAAAAGTTGTCTGAAATATCGTTTTACATCAAATTGCTTTAGGGTCCGAATCGTGAAAACGTGATTTAGTGATTCGTTTTTGATAAATCAACTATGAATTAATATATATCCTTTTTCGTTTTCGAATCAAATAAGTCAAAAATAACTTGCACATGAGAGATGTAATCATAAATATGATTTATTATTTAAAATATGTTCCGAAAATTTTACCGGTTACACGGTAATTGTTTTTACGAGACAATAAAAGACCAAAAGTCAAAAAGTCAAGTCAGACCCAAAAAGTCAAAGGGTAAAATCGTCATTCAAAATTTTGAAAATTCTCGGATGTTACAGTACCTACCCCTTAAAGAAATCTCGTCCCGAGATTAAATCTGTGTTATCCGATTGTGTGACCAAGGAAAGACTTAAGGTTTAATACACTCGTTCTAAACAAGACGCTGATAACTTTATTCAGCAAAATTCGGTGTTTCTACACTTCTCAATCTACCAAAAATTTTGGCTAGGTTTGTCCAGGATATTTAATCCATTAAAATGGGTATCTCAAAATATATCATTACAGATCTTATGACTGGTATAACCGCGTTATAGTGAAAACCTCAAGAAAAAGGTGTAGTCGCGTGAGTATGTTTGTATAAGTTTCTAAATGTTCGAGGACGGAGTCTCGTTTCTACTATCTGTAAGGTTCGATGTTTCACATCAACGTGGCTTATGGATGTAAGTACCCAACTTACTTGGCAGTACTAGGATGTATCGCGACCTAAGTCTTCCTACTAGTGGCCCGAAATGAATAGTCCAACTATCTGTTTCGTCGATAGGTGTTTATCTCGTTTAAGGGGAGTTGCATTACCTATTGGATAAAGTTGTATCAGTCGGGATCGCTCCAGGACCCAACAACAACGACCATAACGACGATAACTATAACAAACGGTGATGGGATGCAGAGGGTGAGGACCCTTCGAGAAACAATATCCCTATAATTAAGTTCAATAAATGAGAGGAGCTCGCGAGAGAGCTTATGCGATAATCGGCGGATTATGGTACTCAGTCGTTAGTTCGATGAATCAGCTCCATTAGCTATCCTTTTTTGTCTTTATTTGACCCCAAGAATGGATTGGATCGAAACGACTTTCCTGTCGAAGCCCTTTGTGTCTGTATTAATTTCTGAC
>BQNB010184338.1:1787-12319 GCA_026074375.1 Tanacetum coccineum
AGGTCACTTAGCTTGACCCGATCCCCCCATACTTGAGATTGTCAAAGGGGATAGAAATGTGGATGAAGAACACCCAAATTAGGAGTGTTGTCTCCATGAATCATCATCGGGCTTTCAGAAGAAAGCTGGAAAGCTTTCAAGCCCCGATATGATGTATAAAGAGGAGATTTCTCCTTATAAGCAAGAACACCGTGATTGAAAACTTTGTCTTCATTTTCGGATGAAAATGGAAGTAAAGTATTAATCGCGGGGGAAAGAGTAGCAAGAATTCTCGTGGATTCGACTTCAATGCATATCCCCGGATCGTAAATCTTGTTATTATCTCCAGAAGGAGAAGAATCATCAAGATCAGATCCGAGATCATTATGAGAAGGAATGAAGTCAAAATCCATATGAAGGGCGGGATGGGTAGGCAAAATATTAGGCTCATCCACGGGGATGTCTTCCACCACATCAATGGTTGAATCTCCCGAATCGGGATAATCAACATGAAATGATTCGAACTCGGGAAGGGAAGTAGAATTATCGTCACCTTCCGAGTCGTAATCATCACTCTCAATACCCGGTGGTATTGAGTCATCCGGACCGGGAAATATATCGATCTCTTCCCTAAGAGAGTCACTATCCTCAACGGGGATAGGAAATGTGGGAAGAGACTCGATGATCGTATTTGGATTAGCATGAAAATCTTTCGGCGGACGGGGAGATGAATTATCGTATAGCAACCTCTCCAAAAGACTAATATATTCCTTGTGCTCTCTATTAACAATTCTTGGAGGAATTGTTATGAGTTCACCGGCGAACTCATCGAGGAGAGAATCAATCTTGGGAGAGGAAGCCATCAAAGTATCACGATTGAGTAATGATTCAAGAAGATAAGACTCGGTATCAAAACGATCATTTTTCAGAGTAGAATCGAGGTCTTCATTATGAATCGGATTAAACTCACTAGAAATGATTTCCTCCTCAAGATCAAAAAGAGGGTTCGAATAAGTTTTAAAACTTATTTCGTGATTAACCTCCTCATGACTTGACTCGTCATCACTAGAGGTAGAATCGTTGAAGAGAGGATTGGAAAACGTTGAAAAATTTGTCGTTTGAGAATCATCACAATCGGGCACATCACACTCACATTCATCTTCGAACTCACTTGGGTTTTGGACAAGGTTCTCAACACTAGACTTTATGAATTCGTCTGATTCTGTTTTCAGAATTGTGTCAAGAAGTTTGTCAACCATGATGAGAGAGTCCGTTTTTGGTGAACCAGGTGTGATTGCAATAGTATACTCCTCGTCATCATATTCATCATCATCGTGGTAGAAGGCAGGACGATTCCAGTTCGGAGTATTAATAAAATCTGCCATCTCCTCACTTATAATTTGCACATCATTAAGAAGTTTACGAAGCAATTCTTGTATATCCTCTGGTTTATGTTGCTTTTCTTTACAAGCATGCTTAATTTCAAAAAATTTATCCCAAGCTAGCAATAAAACCTTTGCCGTTTCTCTAAAAGATATACGATTAAACATATTTAAAAAGGTTTGTATAGATTCCATTAGGTCTTCTCGGGCTTGTAAAGCTTCCATTCTCATTTCTTGAGGAGGTTGATGAATGACGGGAAATTGCGGGGGTTGAAATTGGTCAAAACCGAAAGAATTAGAATCATGAAAATTTTGATTCATCGGTTGACATTCAAAAGTCGCATAAGGACCCCGACAATCTTCACAACAAAGAATTTGTTGTTGAAAACTTGGTAAAGTTTGTGGGAACTCATCATAGTTTTGATTGTAACATGGTTCCGGATTAGAGATAATCGGAACTTGTGGTGTAGAATAGTGGCCATAAAGAGAATCGTTCCCGCAAAATTCACATAAGATTGGTTGATAGTATGTGGGGTGGTAAGAAAGATTTTGAGAATCATCAAAAAAATTCGGATTTGGATCGTAAGCGAATGAATTTCTAGCTCTCGAAGCGCAAAATGAACAAATTCCACCGTTTAACGGGCCTTCACACCCGCAACAAGTGACTGGCTTTCCATCTCCATAAGTGCAATTCAAACAAATTCCATTTATAAGATTAACACCACACTAGTGGCACGTACATAGATAACAATAAAAGCCATCACATGGTTGTCCACACCCCCACACACTCACGTTGGTTATACGAAGACATGTCGAAGAATTATACAAATAAGAGGGTAACGAAGATAAGAATTAAACGAATAAGAGGATAGAGAAGATTATAGCAAAATACATAAGAAAGAAAAATATTTTCGGTAACAGATAATCGAACAAGTGTACGGTAGCTCTTTAGAGAACGCACAAAGAAGCGGAGGAGCGAGTAAGCGCGAAGCTATTAAAAACCTTCTCCTTTCGGGTCGAATATCGTAGGATCAACCCTTCTTATACCTCTCTTATAGTTTGTAATCTAAAGGTGAGCCGAATTCACAAGTGACACAACAGTCGTTTTGTTGGGTTTTCAATTTTTTTTGGAATTTTTGATTACTTAATATTCACAATAATTGAAAAAAAAATATATTCACAATTGAAAACGATAACTTCACGAGGAAGGGTCTTCAAACACTAATCTTCAAATGAAACACGATAATCGTTTCACAACCTCCCCGGCAGCGGCGCCAAAAATTGACTTCACTTAAAATAATTCCTTTAGTATATATAAATATATAATAAATATAAATATATAATAATAATAATTATCTCA
Organism: Tanacetum coccineum; assembly: GCA_026074375.1. Lineage (NCBI taxonomy): Eukaryota > Viridiplantae > Streptophyta > Magnoliopsida > Asterales > Asteraceae > Tanacetum > Tanacetum coccineum. Next base: position 4,509 of record BQNB010184338.1, read on the forward strand.
AAAATATCAATAATAAGAATTCCGTAAGACTTTTTAAAAGATATTTACTTTTGACCAAAGTAAAACCCCTAACTTAGGTTTAACGAATTAAAATCCTTAGTAAAACAAGTTTCAAGAAAATTTAAATGACAAGTAAAGTAAAATGCTTTATAAAATAAATGACAAGTATTTAAATTGCATTAAAAGTAAATGAGAGTATGTAAATTGACTATTAATTTTTTAAACATTTTTAAAACCGCACTTAAATTCCAAATCACTAATCACTTAACAAGCACTAATAAAACTACTCACTACGCATAACGAAATTCAATTTAACAAACAAACATTTTTAACGACAAAATAAATCTACACCTAAGCAGAATGATACGTGGCAAAAAATCAAATACGCAAATATATTATGAAACGATAAAATAAAACTATTCTAAGTATTGAAAAGAGATTAGAAAATAGAACCCGAAATGAAGAACCGCAATGATATAAAACCACCTGATCTTACAAACTTAATAACAAATAAGCTTATAGCTTAAAAAGCTACTACCTTCACTAATTAGCAAAATAAGGTGTGTCAACTTTATCTACTAATTACTTACCATACAAACCAAAAGATCAAACCTTTACTATTTAACAACTTATAAGACCCTTAAGCTCCGGCCTTAGAGTTGGATAGATTTTATCAACATTAAAACAAACAAGGATTATGATGAACAAGATAAGATTAAGCTACTAAGACAAAATAAGCTAGAATTTATTCTAAAGACAATAAGCTAATAAAAAAGAAATGAAACTTTAGATCTACATCTAACCCAAACTAATGTTGTTCAATCAAGTGAACTTATGATCGTGGTATATTTAAAGAATTAGATCTCAGAAAATAAGCTAGAATTAAAAAGCCAACAAACATTATTCTAGAAAATAAGCAAAAATATAGATCTATATATTTTAGATCTAATCTACCCAAAACTAAGGCGTACAATCAAGTGAACATGGATCGGGTATGATTAAGGAATAGATCTAAGAAAATAAGCCAAAAAGTAAACAACTTTAAGCTAAATAAAATAAAAATAAGCTATTTGAAAATTTTAAGCTAAGATTAAGCTTACCAAAATCTAGGAAACACAAAGTTTAATAAATAAGCCGAGGATTAAGCACTCACGGTTTCCTTTATGATCTTGATATAAGCTTAATCAAATAATAAGCACTTTTGGAGAAAGAAAAGAAAAGAAAAGAGAAAAGGAGATGAAATAAGCAAAAGCTTATTTAGAGATATAAGCTTAGATTCAATCAAATAAGCTAAAGGAATACTTATTTGAAATAGAAAATAAGCTATAAAAATAATAAGCTAAAAAGAGCTTATTGAATAAGCTAAAGAAAAGAAAGAGAGAAAAATAAGTAAAGACAATAAGCTATTAACCAACCTCAAACATCTTCATTAATAAGCTCAAAATGATTATTACAATAAGCTAATAAGCTTTAAAAAGCTTTTACAAAAAGCTAAAATCTATACTATACTACTCCTAAAACTAACATACACTCTTTGAAAATAAACTAAAATCTCACTCTCTTCAACTGTGTGCGTCTGTTGATTTATATAGCCATAAGCCCAAGGGCATTTTCGCCCTTTTACACCCATGCCAGCACATTTAATATCATCACAGCCAATCAATTGTTAGCTTCATCCCAACGCCATATTTATGGCCAATCATTTGGCAATGATTGGTCATTAATACCCTCCTCGTACTGACAATTCTGGAACCTTGTACCAGCCGCCAAGCATCTGCCACGTGTCGCTTTGTGATTGGCCAGCTAACACTGCAACCTCGTATCATACCTCATACCTGTCAGTCAGAAAGGGCGGCGCCGGTGCCATGTGGCGGCATCCTATTGGACAACCGCCAGTAACGTGGCGTCCACGTCACGGCCGATCAATGACCGGTCAACCTCCGGTCAACCACCGGTCAACAATCGCCGGACCACCGGTCGACGGTGGTTAATGGCGGTGGTCAACGGCGTTCAACGATGGCGGACCATCGGTCAACCACATTCGTACCGCTACCGGACCACCGGTCAACCACCGCCGGACCATCGGTCAACCACCGGTCAACGGTGGTGGCTAACAGGGTCTTAGGCCGGGTCAGGTCGGGTCTTGGGTCTGGTCAGGTCGGGTCATGGGCTGGGTCATGGGCCGGGTCAGGTAGGGTCTGCCACGTGTTAGTGCCACTTTAGCAGGTGGGACCCACTAGCTGGCGTGTCAACCGACGTGGTGCTGACATGGCGTAGAGGGGATAAACCCTCCTGCAGAATCGAACTCATGACCTTGAGGTTAGGGTTTTATAGTGGAAATAGATGAGCATCCAGTACGCAAGACATCATTTCATTATGTCTATGCATGCAATATTCCTAAAATAAGCATTTTAGGCAGGTCAGTTCATTAATATAAAAGTTTACAATCAGGGACGAAAAAGGTTCAAAATAAAAAGGTTTACATATGAAAGGCCGGTACCGCTGAACTCATAATTTCATGCTCTTTCCAATGGTGTGATCGAGGGATATTAACGACTTTGTTAGAGCCTCGATAAATGTAAAAGCGTCGTCGAAAGTCACTCGAAATTTATCGTTTTTGCTTTGTTTTCAATCCTTTGTACCTGTAAGACATAAAAACACAATACAAACATATTTGCAACATATTTATCCATATTTTAGTGTTTTTAGGTCTGTTTATAAGCATTTTCTGGGGTACAAAAGATGTGTGTTTTAGCACACTAAGGATTCAGCCATTAGAAACCCAAGGACGACAATTACAACAATGGAGATTCAAATCGATAGCAAAAGACAAGGGGGGTGGGGTACTACAGGAAAGAGGATTTGGAATTCTACCTAGCTCTACTGAAGCAAACTCGAGAGATAATGTCAGACGAATCACAACGTACTATATAAGCAGGATTCCATACCCGATCCCCGTATTGGATCCTCCCAATACTGTACGAAACAAGACAAACAACGATTCTGTTTCCGAGTCGTTTGAATGGTTACTAGTGTGATGAAAAGAAGGGATCATATAGACCACAATTCTTGGAATCTTACTCTGAAGCTTCACATATCGATAATTTCATACACCGAAAGGAGAAAGACCTTGGGAGTTTACACTTTTAAACCCTTACTTAATTAATAACTGTTTGCTTTGAATAAAGCCCTTGTTGACTAGGAGCTAGCGTTAGTGATATGCCTCGCTTGACCTATACCCCTTAACTATATAGGATTAGGCGAATATCTACACAAATTGATATTGAATTAGTAGACAAGACAGTGAAAGATCAAAAGGAAAAAGCTGAAAATGTGGTTAGTAGTATTTGGTAAAATTGTTTTCCCGTAGACATTATAATTCTAGATATGCCCTAGGGATATCAAAGAGTCCATGATCTCGGAAGACCATTTTTGTCCTATCGCCGTAGCTTAGAGAAAGATGTTAACAAACGAAAGAATACTTTGAGGATTGTGGAAAAATAAATTATTATCAAAATATGTGAAATACCTGCATTATTTAATTAAGAGGTCTACATTTTTAAGTTTAAGAGAAAAGAATGAGCTTGATTTAGAACTAGGCTTATGGAAGAGACTTTGTGATTAAAAGATATTAATCCTATGAATGTGAGAATACAGTCGACTTAAATATCTAAAAGAACCATAGAAGCTTAGGAGAACACCAAGGTGATGAATTGATGCCACCATTTTAGGAAAGGTGAGGTAATTGAGTAATTTTAGACACAAGGATGAAAAAAATGATACTGGAAATTGAATGATTACCCTAGTTGTTGCGACTATGATAGGAAGATCCATATAGATTGTGCTCACAACTTAATAGTATTCATGCATAGTATATGATTTGAATTATTACATAATCAACTTCTTCCCATTATTGTATGTCAATGTGATGTCTAAAAAGTTTCATAATTCTATAATGAAAGATAAGATGGTGTACAAAGGGAATAATGTTATAGGAGCTTTAATGAATGTGCCTATTTTTGTTGGAACCTTTTTTGTTGTGACGGATTTCGCTTTTATAGAAGATATGGATACTTATCGTGATGAAGGAATGGGCGATGTTATTTTTGGCGAACCATTTTTAAGAGAAGTTGGAATTAAAGCAAGACGGTTCAAAGGGATGATTACCATTTACAATGGTAACGAATGTGTAACTTACCAAATGGTGCGATCACATCTGAGGTTTAAACACCACACTAAAAAGCAATGCAACATGATCCCACCATTACTGAAGGTAAGTGATGAAGATAAGAAGAATGGAATCTCGCATCCATACCAAAAGCTTAAGGGGTTCTAAAAAGGAGTCTTGAACTTAGGACGTGATTACATTCGAGATGCGAAGACGGAAGAATGGTTCACACGTGGGTACATTAGCGTGCATGAGATGGAATGGTGAAGTAATGTTGAAGAAAAGTATAACTTAAAGACTTCAGTGTAAACAAAAGTGCTTCTCGGGAGACAACCCGGAATGTTAGTATTTTTATAATGTATGTCTTCCAGACATCAATAATGGTGCGTATACCTCTGCATACCATATGCACGTATTGATTGTTTACGTATCACTTATCTCGTGCTGTTGATCTATGAAGTAACATTCCCCAACCCATATTCCGCTGCGACCCATTTTGGGGGTGTTACAGTATTCACCAGATTGACTCGTATTTAGTTTGTTTAATTTAGTCTAAATTAACCGTAGGTACCAAAATAGGAATACACGTTTTTCCTATTTTACACAGGACCTTGTGAAAGAAATATCGACGAATATTGGTGAAAATTTTACAAATTTGGAGATCTTGAGGTGTTGAGTCTTGAAACTTCAAGGCGGCTGTTCAACACACAAATTCTTGCTCAATAAATCTACATGGAGAATCTACCGAGAAAATATCAAGGGAGTTTCTCATTCTAATTCTTTTTAATTCTTGTATTTAATGTTTTATTTATACAACGAGGACGTTGTATAATTTAAGTAGGGGGATGGAATTAGAATGTATACTTGTCATAATTTTCACACTAAAATGCTTAAATTATGGTTAAATTTAAAATTCTTTCAAGCATACTTTTGTTAAATTACATGTTACATAACCCACACACAATAACCCTTGTTAGATATTGTGAGGATTTAACCTTATCCGTTTCCAAATGTTTACCCAAAGTCCATAAAATATGAGTGTGCCGGTGATGTTGTAGACTTTAGAACTTGGCTTGGTACATCACTCGAGACCGCAATGATGAGTACTATGGATTTAGATGGAGTAACTTGTTTAAATTGGTAAATTTTAGGATTACACCCAAAATACCTTTACATGTTGTTTATTAACTAACTACACCGGTTAGTTAACCCCCGTATAAACCCTTTGTTTACTCTCACTTTAAGAGTAAAATACCCCTAGAACAATCCGTAAAGCCAATCCTTTAGGAAATACATCAATTGTTTATTTCGTTACACCTTTACACCTTAGCATACCCTGTTAGATTAAGTTTATTTTACAGTTGCTAGTTGCTTAAAGTGTAAAGTTTTTATTTCTCGAGTCTTGTGTCAAAATTTTCTATCTTTGATACGGTTGGAAGAAATTTGCACATCGCAAATGAGAATGTATATTATAGTCAAAACTCATGTATTTTTACTACCATCGCAATTAATGGTACGTCCGAAGAATGAATAATTATCGAAGGAATTATCTGGAATTATTATGATCTTGAAGATGGTGAAATTACACCGAGTTTCGTAGTATAGTGTTAGTAAAAAAAGAAAAATAAATGATCAAAAAAATTAGAAAAATTGCAATAAAAAAAGAGAGAAGGAAAGTTTGAAGATAATCGTTTCGCAACTACCGAAGGAATTACGCGAAGGATCGATTATTCGTTGATACAAATCGACGATGTAGAGTATTGTATAAAATAGAAGATATCGCCACTTACCTTGTAAAGTATGTAAAGTATGGAATGATTGGGAAGTTGACCGTGACGGGAACGCCAATTTAGGTTGTTGTTTTTGTGTCTTAACTGCCTTGTTGGTTTACGACTTTTGGTGAAAGTTAGAAGGTCCCTACGCTATATCATTCTTCATCTTAACCGTTGGTTAAATTCGAATGAGGATGTAATCGAACACACATGTCTATTCTGTCGTTACTACCATGTATGTGTGCTTCAGCTGCCTTGTTGGAGTGGTACTTCTGGTGAAAGATTGAAGAATGATCAACCCTAAGCCTTATCATATAAACTCATATTTACCTTTATAAATTTGTTACTCCTTAGCTTTAGCGGTGGAGATGTGTATCCTTGCCAAGCTTATGATAAAAAACTCGTCATGACTGAGCAATTGAGCGAATTAGTTACATGTTACCATATAGATTAGTTAAGTGATTTGAGTGTTTTCATCTTCCTATTTCGTGAGGTGTGTGGTTGTGTACTTGTAATTAATCAAATAAATGCTTTAACGGAAAATATACTTAGGGGTACATTTTTATATACTTCTAAAGGCTACTTGAGGACAAGTAGGATTCAAGTGGAGGATTTTTTGATGACATAAAATAACGTCTATTTTATAGCATCATTTATCATATGTAATTAACTTATTTTGTATAATTATTGCAAAAAATTGTTACTTAATCGTTTATATTTGAGAATTGCAGTAATTATGGAGTACTTGGTGAAACTTGACTAAAAGGCACGCATTCTGGAGCTTAAACGAAGATATTTTGAAGATTACTATTCTGACTACCAATACGCCGTATCCATCAAGGAAGATACGGCGTATCTGTGCCTGCACTCACCAAAGACCACGAAGGATCCATGATCAATACGCCATATCCAGGAAAGGCAATATGCCATATTCAAGCTATATGGGAATAAGAAATTCTGGAAGATATAAAACGTGGTTCCTACTCCAAGAAACCCCAATATAACGTATCCAATTCATTGGATATGCCGTATCGACACCGACTCCATACCCTATAAATACAAAACTTAAAAACGAGTTTTAAGTGTGCTAAATCATATTCTCAATACCTAAACCACAAAAGTCAATTTTTAGAGAAGAAAAAGAGCAGAAGAGGTCTTGCAACGCATTCCAGTCCATAGGAGACAACATGTAATTTCTTATACTTTTGTAGTTCGGTTTTTGGTATCATTCGTTAACTCGGTTAGTTTACCTTGGCTAAGCCATTACTCTTGTATTAATTATGACGTTTGAAGGCTAATGCCTTTGGGTATTAGCCATTATTATGAAGATCTGAATGTTTGGTTTTGTTTGTATCTTGATTGCTTAATTTATCGTTGATTTATTGATTATGTTTATCACATGATACTTTTTTACGTGCTTAAGTATGCGACCTATCATTCAACTAGGTCTAGTCCTACATATTTAATGAGCTAAAACTTCGGTGTTGTTTGGGCGTAGGCTAAGAGTCTGAGATTGCTCTCCATATAGTAATGCATATAGAGGGAACAAATAAGATCACTAATAACGTCATGCTTGCCTGATTGAATTGGTTGTACCATTGTAGGTAGTGGCTTAGTACTAACTAATAAGTTCTGATCATTGGTAAAGTCTCTATGAGCTAGGGTTAGTATGACACACACAATGTTGTCCTCTAGATAAATTATAATCAATATAAATAAGGATGCTTTATGCGAATGCTTTAATTATGATAGAATTAATGTGTCTAGGTCTTAGGATGAAGTCCCGCCTATGTCTAAGAATGATATGCCACATCGAGATAAGTAATCATTGCACTGAATAAACAAACCAACTTCTAATCGGATTAATGATG
>BQNB010184339.1:0-12319 GCA_026074375.1 Tanacetum coccineum
CGTGAGCTCGTTTACTTTAGAGATGCAAGTTACATTGCATAATGAGATAAAGCAAAAAATTTCCCTGTAAAAAGGTGGTTTACAGTGCATCTAATTTAAAAGATGGATAATATAGTGCATTGACTCCTTGCAATATAGTATATATAATTATACTAGCAAATTCCAACAAGTCACCCTTGACTTATGTGAAGTGGGGTAGAGGAGGAGGGTGATGTTTTTGTTGTGAGGCGAGGGGTTTTGTTTGTATGTTGCAGGGGGACAGACATACAATTTGTGTGAGGATGATAAACAGTAAGTTTGGCGCCATTTTTAACTTGAATGTATAATGGCAACATGGCAAGAATGGCCCTTCATGTTGTGTAGTAGTGTTGCAATGACAGTCCTTATGATGTGAAAGGTTTTAGGGAATTGGCAGAAATGGCCCTTGAGGTTATATAGTTTGTTTTCACATATGGTCCTTGTGACAAACGGTGTTAACAGTTAAGGGATATGGGCTAATGGTTGCTAAAAAGGAATTGGGCCAAGGAATGGTTTGGGTCGTGTATAGTATAAAAGAGGCATTGGGCCTTTTTAGCATACAAGTCTTGATAATATTGCTTAATGGGCTGACCCGACCCATTAGAAGGGTGCGGGTGGGCCCATTTAACAATTCTTCATTTACGTCTTTGGTTTTGACATTGACTGGGTTGACTTTTTTGTTGACTTTGACTTTTCACGCTCTTCACATTCCCGTGCTCGGTTTTGTCGTTTTTGGCTTTGTTTTTTGTCCTTTTCCCGGATATATATTTCCTGCACAATATAAGTGAAAACTTTAAGGAGTGTAAAGTGATTATGGTTTTAACGTTTGACAATTCGTGCTTTGAAGATCCTTCCTTGTGAAGTTATTTTCTTTGTTAAAAATATAAAAATACAAAAATATTTTTCATTTCTTTTTAATAAAACAAGAAAAAACCAAAAATATAAAAACATTGTCCATAAAAACAAATAAAAATCATCATCAATATAATGCTTTCAACTGAAGCATTATCATAATAAGTTCCCAAACCAAAGATCAAAAAAACTTGGCTTTTGTGTCACTTGCGAGGTACGGTTCACCTTTGAAAGATAAACAAAATCAAAGAAGGGTATAAGGAGGGTTGTTCCGAGGAACTACGACCCTAAAATGGAAGGTTTTTAATAGCTTCGCGATTTCCTACTCCTCCGCTCCTTTGTGCGTTTTTCTTTTAGAGAGCTACCGTGAAGCTTGTTGATTATTAGGTTTAAGTTGTCTTATCTCATTGTCCGTTATTAAAATAAATTGTGAATAAATTGTTGAAAAACCAAAAAAAATTAGTGTAAATTTTCTATTTTAGTGCATGCGCACTCGTTCTCAATCCCGTAACCGTCAACAACAACAAGTCCCACCGACTTTTGTTGAACCATTTGATCTTGAGGAACCAATTAATAATCAAGATCCTCCCGATCCTCCCGTAGTTACGATGGCCGATAATCGTACTATGGCGCAATTGCTCCAAGCACCCACCGAGGGTTACGAGGATGCAATCGTTGTTCCCGCAATCACCGCGGACAACTTTGAGCTTAAGCATGGTTTGCTTACTCTTGTTCAAAATAAACAATTTTTTGGACATGACAAAGAAGACCCTCATGCTCACATTCGATATTTCAACAAGATCACTTCTACGATGAAGTTCCCGAACGTCCCGAGTACGTCGGTTAAGCTTATGCTTTTCCCATTTTCCCTCGAGGGGGCCGCCCGGATTTGGCTTGAAAAAGAACCCCCTCGATCGATTCTTACTTGGGATGATCTTGTTTCGAAATTCATCAACCAATTTTTCCCTCCCTCCAAAACAACAAATCTTCGTAATGAAATCACAAGGTTTCAACAAAGATTTGATGAATCTTTTTATGAGGCATGGGACCGATTCAATGATCTCCTTCGGGCATGCCCACATCATGGTTTTTCGGAATTACATCAACTCGATACATTCTACAATGCCTTGAACTCGAATGATCAAGATTCGTTGAATTCCGCCGCGGGTGGTAATTTTTTGGATAAAATGCCTCGAGAATGCCTAAGAATCATCGAGAGCAAATCCAAAGTTCGTCATTCACGAAGCAAAGCAATTGTTGCCAAAGTGAGTGCGAGCTCTTCCACCCCCGGTATTTCTCTCGATGTTTTTGAACTTAAAGATAGGGTGAAAGCTTTACTTCTCGATAAGAAATCCCAAACTCTCGATCCCGTAAAAGCGGTCGAGGAAAGTTGTGTTACTTGCGGTGGTGCTCATCTTTAACCAGAAATTGTCCCCGCCGTCACAATAAAAACCGATGGCAAACGTAACGTGAAAATATTCAGAGTATATTCCCAAGCCACCACAGCAATTTCAATCAAGGAAAATACCGTTACCGTAGCTCCAGATTGCTAATCAAATTCGACCCTCTCAGTTTTTCCTCCTTTGCAAAACCAAGAAATAACCAAAATTCGTTACAAAACCAAAAACACAACCGGGGAATATAACAACTAAGGCCAAATTTATCGACCACCAATTAATCAACCCCCTGTTCACCAAGCTCCACCTTACCAAGCTCTGGCTCCGCAAACATAAGGTGTGACAAAGACCGATTTTGAAAGCTATGTTAAGGCTAATGATGCGGTTATGAGAAACATGCAAGACCAAAACCAAAACTTACAAAATCAAATAACCAATTTAACGGACATGCTTTCCAAATTCGTGAATTCTAATACCGCTTCTACTTCAGGTTCAGGGACACTCCCTAGTAATACCATTACTAACCCGAAGGTAGATTTGAAGGGTATTACCACCCGAAGCGGTGTTGCTTATCAAGGACCCACGATTCCTACTACTTGTTCTTCTCTACCTAAAGAAGTGGAAGGTGAAACCGAGGTTACAAAGGACACGGTGCCTCCTACTAATAACGGAAGCACCAAAGACGTCCAACCTCCGGTTGTCCAAGTTCAACCTCAAGTACCAAATTCTGAGCCCGTTGTTGCTCCCGTTAGTGTTTCGATGCCTAACTTGAAATCGTCAATTCCATATCCTTTGAGACGTAATGATGAAAGGCGCCGTGAAAAAGCTAACGACCAAATTGAGAAATTCTACAAAATCTTTAAAGATTTGAGTTTCGAAATTAGCCGCACGGATGCTTTGATTCTTATGCCAAAATTTGCCTCGACTCTTAAAGCTTTAATTGGAAACAAAAAAAATTAAGTGAAATGGCTAGAACTCCGTTGAATGAGCATTGCTCGGTGGTAATCCTCAACAAGTTACTCGAAAAACTTGGAGACCCCGATAAATTTCTCATACCGTGTGATTTTCCCAGAATGGATGAGTGCTTAGCCTTGGCCGATCTTGGCGCTATCATAAATCTCATGTCATTATCCGTGTGGAAAAAACTTTCTCTTTCGGTGAGCTCACTCTACTTGTATTACTCTATCTAACTTTGCAGAACCGTTCCGATTAACCCAACCGATCGGTAATCCCACTTGCAAGCCGGAGATGTCTACCTAAAGTAGGAAAGTTCAAATTCCCGGCCAACTTTGTAGTCGTAGACTTTGATGCCAATCCCCGAGTACCCCTAATTCTCGGGAGATCCTTTTTAAAGATCGAACGTGCTTTGATTGATGTTTACGAAGGTGAATTAACTATTCGTGTTGGAAAAGAAGCCGTAACATTCAATCTTGACCAAACTTCGAGATACTCGTTTAATTATGATGATATGACTGCGAACCAAATCGACGTCATTAAAATGGCTTGTGAGGAGTATTCTCAATAAGTTCTTGGTTTCTCCGATATGATCGCAAGTGGAAATCCCACTCCTTATTATGACCCGATCGTTTCTACCTCTTCTTCGACTCTCACTCCCTTCGGGGATAATAATTTTCTTCTCGAGGAAGTCGATGCTTTCCTCGCTCTTGAAGATGATCCAACTTCACCGGAAGTTGATGACTCTTATTATGACCCGGAGGGGGATATTCTTCTTCTTGAATCATTTCTCAATAATGATCCATCATTACCCCCCTAGCGAGGCGTTAACTACTCCCGTACACCCCCGTATACCAGTGAAATAAACGTATTCGGATGCCTCTCAAGGAACTATTTGCCTGAAATTTGAAAAGAACTTAAAGTTTGTGAAGCTAAAACTGATAAATCTTCAATTGATGAACCTCCCGAGGTCGAACTCAAGGACTTACCTCCTCATCTCGAATACAAATTTTTGGAGGGTGACAACAAGTTGCCCGTCATAATTGCTAAAGACTTGAGTGTCGAGGAAAAAGTCGCTCTTGTAATGGTTTTGAAGTCACACAAGCAAGCAATCACTTAGAAACTCTCCGACATCAAGGGTATTAACCCGGAATTTTATACTCACAAGATTCTATGGATGAGGACACAAACCGGCGGCTCAACACAAAGACTGGTGGATCCAAAAATCTAATGATGGTCCATCAAAATGTGGTTGAAAAAAAAACTTCTGATGCCGATATAAAATTTACCCAATCGGTCGGATAGTCCTTGGGTAATGCCCCGCACATTAGCGTACCAAAAAAAGGTGGCTAACCGTTGTTAAAATGTCGAGGGCGCGGCCGAGGAGGCTTTGGGGGATGGATTGATCCCGATCGAAGGGAACGGAGATTGCGCGAGGTTGGCGTGTATGCATTGACTACCAAAATTTAAATGAAGCCACCCATAAAGACCACTTTCTACTACCGTTTATGGATCAAATTCTTGAGAGATTAGCGGGAAACGAATACTATTGTTTTCTCGATGGTTTCTCGGGTTACATTTAAATTCTCATCGACCCTCATGATTAAGAAAAGACAACATTCGCATGTCCTTATGGAGCGTTCGCCTACCTTCGCATGCCTTTCGGCTTTGTAATCTATAACCTAGGCAGATTCAAGTTATAATATAAAGTTCTTTTGTGATTCTTAATATTTTTCTTCTTAACATTATTGATTAGTTTCCACATAATCAATAGTGTTTAAATCAGTGTTTCATTATTGTTTCTTTAGAATTATCTAAAAGAACAAACCCTTTACAAGCTAAAGGTTAAGATCTATTCAGTAAACGATCCATCAAGTGGTATCAGAGCTTGTGTGGAAACTCTGAATAAAAAGAACTTAATTGTAAGATGGCAGAACAAGACATTCCTCCACCCACTATCACAGCAATGAGAATCCCTATCATCCGGAAGGGAGAATATGATATTTGGAGCATGAGAATGCGACAATATATCTGTCACACAGACCATAACCTATGGGATGTTATTGTTAATAGCGATCTAAAAGAAGAGCCTGCACCAACTGGAGAAACATCTGCTCCTCCTGCTCCTAGGACTGCCAAACAACTGGTTGCTAGAAGGAATTAGGAAAGAGTTAAGAGCATCTTGCTTTTAGAAATACCTGATGAATACCTCATCAAGTTTCACAATGTTGCAGATGCTAAATCACTTTGGGAAGAGATCAAATCAAGGTTTGGAGGTAATGAAAAATCCAAGAAGATGCAGAAAAATGTTCAAAAATATCAGTTTGAAATTTTTTCTACTGCATCAAATGAAAGTCTGGACAAGGCTTATGATAGGTTCTAAAAACTCATAAGTCAATTGGAGGTTCATGGTGCTCCAATATCAAAGGAAGATATCAACCAGAAGTTCCTAAGAAGTCTTCTTCCTTCATGGAATTAAATTGCTTTAATCATGATAAATAAGCCAGACATTAATGAGATTGATATTGATGACCTCTACAACAACCTTAGGGTCTACGAAGATGAGATGAGAAGGTCTTCAAGTTCCACTTCTACTTCTTAAAACATGGCATTTCTTTCCTCTGAGAACACTAGCAGTACTAATGAAGTTAGTACTGCTAGTAGAGATTTTAGGGTTAGTACTGCTGGTGGAATTAGTCAAGTTTCATCTACCTCATGTGCTCATGATGTAGCATGCTCTTTCTTTGCACAACCAACAACCAGTCCTCAACTTGAAAATGAGGATTTTCAACAGATTGATGAAGATGACTTGGAAGAATTGGATCTTAGATGGCAGGTGGATATGTTGACTGTTAGAGTGAGAAAATTCATTTAGAAGACAGGAAGGAACATGGATTTCAAAGAAAAACGACTTGTTTCACTTGATAAATCAAAAATTGAGTGCTACAACTATCACAGAAAAAGGTATTTTGCTAGGGAATACAAATCTAGAAGGAATCAAGGGAGAAGATCTTATGGTGACAATGGCAGGAGCAATACACCAACAAATGAATCTTCATCACAAGCACTGGTGGCTCAAGATGGTCTAGGAGGATATGACTGGAGTAATGATTTTGAAATAGAACCAATTAACGTAGCTTTAATGCCAATCTCTTCTCAAGCTCATCAAGCCTACTAACAATGAGTACAAAAATGTTCTAAAACAATGTATTGAAGCTTTTAAAAACTCTTCAAAAGAATTATGATAAGTGAAAGAGAAAAACATAGCAAAGCAAGACTAGAAAATCAGGTTATGAGTTAGCCCTTAGAGTCACTAAAGAATCTAGGATACTTTGTACAAGAAAAGAATGAATGGCTTTAGGGTTGAAAAATATATGAGTTTCAAAACTATGAGCTTAAGTGTATAGAAATAAAAATAAACAACCTTCAAATGGAACTAGAAAAAGTTATTAAGGAAAGAGATGAGTTGAAACTTAAGACAAAAAAATAGGAAGAATCATCTAAGAACCTTAGTGAATTACTCAAGAGTCAAATGAGTGCTAGAGATAAAACTGGTTTAGGATACGGCACACAATTGAATGAAATAAGTAACAATTCTAAAACTAATAGTAAGATTAGTTTGAGTGTGTTTGATGTCATATTAAGTGATGAAGAGACCACACCAGCAAATGATAGGTTCTCAAGAGGAGATGGGTATCATGCTGTTCCCCCTCCCATAACAGGGAACTTATTAACCCCAAGAGCTGACATATCATTTGCTGGTTTAGATGAATTTGCCATTAGGAAGAAAATCATTGAGTCACAAACAACTGAGCTTAATACTGAAACTAGTAAACCTAAAACTAGTGAAGTAAATATTGAAAAACCTAAGTCAGTTGTGTCTACACCAAACATTAACAGAGAAAAAGTCATCATTGAGGATTGGAACTCAGATGATGAGGATGATGTGTCTGAAGTTAGTCCTGTTAAGACTAAGGAAACTCAAACAGTTAAAACTTAAGTTGATAAAACAGGTCAAACTTCTAAGAAAGCAGGAATTGGATTTAAGAAAACAAAAGCTTGCTTTGTCTGTAAGAGTACTGACCATTTGATCAAAGATTGTGATTTTTATGACAAAAAGAGTCCAGAACCTAAACTGAAAACTGTGGTTAATACTAGTCAAAGGGTGGTCAAACCAGTATGGGATAATGCTAAAAGGGTAAATCACCAAAAAATTTCAAATACATTGAAATACCCTCACATAAGAAACACTTTTGTCCCATCTGGAGTACTAACCAAAACAGGCCTGTTAGTACTGCTAGGCCTGTTGGTACTGCAAGGTCTTTTGCCTCAAAAATAGCATAAACTGGTAGTGCTATTAGACCAATTTACCCAAGAACAAGACCAAGGGCCTCATGCTCATCAGTTTTTAGACCCAAAGAATTAAAAAAAGATGTTAAAACTTCTGGGGTTAAAAATATGACTACTGTTGGGATAAGAGCAGTAGTTAATGCTGGTAAGGGTGATGGAGACTGACCTTAAGAAGTCAATATGGGTTTGGAGGCCTAAGGGAAATTATATGGATCATGTGTCCAAAGACAGTGGATCTTTCATGCTCAAGAAGTTTGAGTATGTTGACTGATATGTGAGAAATCACATATCATTTGTTTAAAAAGGATTCTTTCATACTAAGAGTTTGTGTATGTTGGTCCAAAGGGATATCCAAGTCTGTGGTGACTTGGGTCCCTAAGAGATACTGATTTCTCTTACTTTTATGCAGGGCAATCCAGAGATCTGTTTACAGGATCATGCAGTGGTGGATAGTGGTTGCTCTAGCCATATGACTGGCAACAAAGCTTATCTTTCAGACTATGAAGATTACAATGGAGGCTTTGTGGCTTTTGGAAGTGATCCCAAAGGAGGTAAAATAACAGGTAAAGGTAAAATCAAAACTGCTTATTTAGACTTTGATGATGTCTATTTTGTAGATGAACTTAAGTTTAACCTTTTCTCTGTCTCACAAATGTGTGACAAGAAAAATAGTGTCCTCTTTACTGACACTGAATGCCTCATCCTGTCTCCTAGCTTTAAGCTTCTTGATGAAAGTCAAGTTGTACTTAGAGCTCCTAGACAGAATGATGTGTACAGCTTGGATTTGAAGAACATTGTTCCTTCTGGAGGTATAACTTGTTTATATGCAAATGCAACATCAGATGAGTCTAAATTGTGGCACAGGAGATTAGGTCATGTGAATTTCAAAAATATAAACAAACTTGTTAAGGGACACCTAGTTAGGGGCTAACTTCCAGTTTTTGTAATTTGACCATACTCGTGTTGCCTGAAGAAGGTGTAGAAAACTAGGCCTCCTGTAAGGCCAAGTTAGAAAGAACCATCAGAAAGCCCTTAGAATTACTTCACATGGATTTATTTGGACCTGTCTCAGTAGAAAGTATTAATAAGAAAAAGTACTGTTTGGTTGTGACTGATGATTTCAGCAGATTTAGTTGGGTATTTTTCTTAGCTTCTAAGGATGAAACAAATGAGATCCTTTATAAATTTATCACAGGCTTAGAAAACCAATTGAACCATAAAGTTAAAATCATTAGAAGTGATCATGGGACAGAATTTAAGAACCATGCTATGAATGAATTCTGTGCTAAGAAAGGGATAAAAAGGGAGTTTAGTGTGGCTAGAACTCCACAGCAAAATGGTGTTGCAGAAAGAAAAAATAGGACCCTAATTGAGGCTGCTAGAACTATGCTAGCAGACTCACTTTTACCCATCCCATTTTGGGCAGAGGCAGTAAACACTGCTTGCTATGTACTAAATAGGGTATTAGTGACCAAACCTCAAAATAAGACACCTTATGAACTATTAATAGGTAAACCACCTAGTATTAGTTTTATGAGACCTTTTGGGTGCCCTTTGACCATTTTGAACACCTTAGATCCCTTGGGCAAATTTGATGGGAAATCAGATGAAGGATATTTGCTTGGATACTCTACTTCTAGTAAGGCTTTTAGAGTATACAACAAAAGAACCAAAAGAGTAGAAGAGAGCTTGCACATTGATTTCCTTGAAGATCAACCTAATGTAGCAGGAAATGGTCCTGATTGGATGTTTGATCTTGATTTTCTAACCAATACAATGAATTATATCCCTGTTAGTATAGAAAATCAGGTTACTGTGGATGCAGGTATACAAGAATCTTATGTTGCAGGTTCATCAGGAAATAATAAAGAAACTCCTCAGGAGTACATACTGCTTCCACTACATCCTCATGGACCAAGGATTTCAGTAAAAGATGTTGTTCTGGATGCAAAAGAAAAACCTTCTGAAAATGCTCCTAAAGATAATGATGTACAGGATTCAGAAGATGTTGCTGAAAAAGAAGAACAACATAACTTGACAGAAGCTGAACAAGCCTTGAAAGATGATCTTGAGAAGTTGGTTACTCAAGAAATGATTGCTAAAGCTATGGATGATGCTACAAGACAGGCCTTTGAAGAAGAAAAGAAGAATATTGCATCTACAAAGAGGGCAGCTCAGGCTACCAGTATTAACAAACTTAATACTGGTAGGCAATCTGTTAGTACTGCTAACACACCATATGTTAGTGCTGCGGGGGGGGGGGGGGGGGTTGGGGGGGGGAGGCGGGGGGGGAGGGTGGGGGGGGGGGGTAGGGGGGGGGGGGGGGTGCTGCTAGTACTCCCACAGGTGCAAATACTGATGAATCATCATTTGTCTATCTTGGAGGACAAATACCTATTGATGCATCTACTCTCCCTAATGCTGATTTACCCACTGATCCAAATATGCCTGATCTAGAAGATGATTCTGATGTATTTTCAAATGAAGGCATATTCAGTGGAGCCTATGATGATGAAGATATGGGTGCAGAGGCTGATTTCAACAACATGGATAACACCATTGATGTCAGTCCTATTCCCACACTCAGAATTCATAAGGATCATCCAAAAGGTCAAATTCTAGGAGATCCTAAATCAGCAGTTCAAACAAGAGGAAAGATTCAAAAGGCCTCTTCAGTACAACAAGCTTTGGTAAGCTACATCTATAAACATAACAGAACAAATCATAAAGACTATCAGAACTGTCTGTTAGCATGTTGTGGTATATCCTATATCATAACACGGGGTCGATTCTTGGATCGGGCTAGTTTCTAGAGAGAGAAACACTTGAGAGAGAATATTCTAGAGAGAGAAAGTGTTTTCTATGAAATGAAAATAATGAACTAGCTTACCTCTTCCAAAGTTGGAAGAGGCTATATATAGTACTTACAATATACCGGGTATTCGTACCCGACTTAAAACCGAAAAACGTACTATTAACTATTAAACTACGAGCTATAATAAACAGTAAAATACACGGGGTGACCGAGTCTTTTTCTAGTATCTAACAATCTCCCCCTAAGGGAGGTCATCCCTGAAAATACCAAACTTTAATCACTTCAGTCTTTAGCTCGTAGACATTTGATATCTTGTACATTTGGGATAGTAATCTTTTGATTCATCTTACGCTTGTCTTTGACTGTGATCTTGAGCTTTCTTGAGATCATCTCCCAAACATAATCTTACATCATCTTATGGATCGCCATCTTGTGCACTTGTGAAGAAATACATGACATCAGAGTTTGCGGAAGCTTTGACACCTTTATGAGGTCTTTCATAACATCATAACATGTGTAGGTCGTGTCTGAGCATTCGGTTATTCACTTGATATCTCAGGTACTGGGAATTTCCATCTCCATCTCCATCTTTAAGATATCCTGTAATGAAACAGTTAGCAATAAAGAGAAAATTGATTTGAAAAATCAGTCTAAGTGTTTCTTATGAAAATATTTTGTAACACTTCGAGAGTTTTGATTGTTTGTCAAATGATCAATAACCGTCAATTCTTATACTGGAACAAGTTTGATTCACACAGAATCGCATTATCATTTCTTTCCAATTGACACAAGTTAGATTCTTGTAGAATCGCACAAGTCACCTACCAAGAGCTTGTTTGATGTTGGCTCTAGCAGGATTTCCATCTTCATTGTGAAAAACCATCGTTTCACTCGGATGTTCTGGCAATATCACAAGGATAATGCGTAGGACTCTTAGGATAGACTTGTTTCCACAGTGTGTGAAAGACAAGAGAATTGGATATGTGTCCTAACGAGATTAATTGACGATCTCTTGGCTCTAGACTCAATAGTGCGTTTTGGTTCTAGTAATCGGAGGCTGGAGCTGACTGCCACCTGTTCAATATCAACTAACTCGGAGTGAGAAAGTCAATAGATAACGTGTTTAGTCTCCGTGAGAAATGAAACAGAAATCTTTTGAAAGATTCTGAGTGGCTAGGGAGGGTTGTGCATTGCATCACTGGGTCCATGATGTCGATCTTCAATGTCAGCAATCATCTTAGTGATTCTGGCAGCATATGTATTGACCCGGTTTCTGCCTAAGTGTATGGAGGGCTTCTTTCTTTACACCCTTTATCTTTACAATTCTTTTTAATTCTTCAACCCCTTCAGTGCTTACCGAGACTTCATGACTAGAACCTTGTTGGGTTTATTCCAGTACTAGCTCCATCTCAGTCGGCACTTTTCCCTTATTCTCGCTTTTACTCCTTTTACATGTCATACCTAAGGACTTCTACACTAACTAGTGGATTGTCCCTGGGTAGATCCCTCCGGTTATGGCTGGATCATTGGGAATAGTACCTAACCTTACCAACCTTATAACTCCAATAAAGTAAAATGCATGGTCGGTCTTTTGGTACAGTTCTCCTTTCCCTAAAACCAATTGAAAATTCAATTAAGGTACTTATGATATAAATATCAAAGCGTTTAGTACCTCGATCGTTTTTTGATTTTTTCCAGAAACGCTCCCCCTCAAAATGTGCTTCGGTATTCGAAATTGTTTAGCACGTTTGGGCGGAGTATATGAGTCCTAATAATCACTGTTCTTTATTATACACATATTTTAATCACATTTTCTCCCCTTATCAAAAATTTTAAACCCTTTGACATTTTGGATATCTATAACACCCTGTGTTTTCAAGTCATTGACGACGTCAACAAATCCGCAATGTACTTTTTGTAATGTACGTGTTCA
>BQNB010184340.1:0-12319 GCA_026074375.1 Tanacetum coccineum
ACCCTTTTTTAATTTCTTTGTAATTCTAGCTCCTTGCTAGTTTTCTTTTAATAAAGTTGCCGTTCAAAAAAAAAAATTATCTAACACAAAAAATACTTCCGCTTTTAAGTTTAGATTAATAAGATGTTTTATGTATTGGAAAATACACTTAGAGAAACTTTGATAGTATAGAGAGTGTCGGTCAAATGGTAAATCGTCTAGACTCTACACTATATGTTTTATTGCAACTGATTTGTTGAAGTTCATGCTATATATATGATACTCTAGCTTTAAGTAGACAGTAGTTCAAAGGTTTATTTTTATGGTGATAATTTTTTACCAGGTAAATTCAAGTGTCTGAAACTTTATGTTTTAATGCTAATTTCTTCACATCATATAAGCCTCGTACTTTGCGCACCTAATAGACTCGAGTAATCAACCCTGAGCCAAATAAATAACAAGTATGCTACAGATGATGGTAAATGGAATTTATTCCACATTCAATGATCAGTCTTTTTTACTTATTGGAGTACTAGTGATGCTATCGTAGTATCGATGGACCATTGTTTGGTGTCTTGAAAAATGTTAAGTTATTGATTACCTTTACCAATGCTCATGATATTTCATGTACCAGATTTATGTTTTAGTTAAAGTGAAGTAGCTAGGGATTTACTTTGGCGTTAAAAGAACTTCATAGTTAATAAAATTGTTATAGATTATCAAAAAACTTAGTGTAGTAGCTAGGGACTACTTTAGCAACAATTTTTTTTTTCTTCTTTTTCTTAAAACCATATTATGCAAATATAGTTGTCGAGAAATAGCAACTTTGAACAAGTCAATAATAATAAGTCATGACAACTGTAATCCGTTTGTTAGAGCTTGTAAGATTCCAGCTGTGATAGATTACTTTCACTATCTTTTAACTTTTTGATAGTGGCGCAATTCTTCTTCTTCTAGTAAGTATTTTGCTGTCACATCCATCCAAATGACTCAGCAGTCAGCACACGTTTAACACTTTCATAATGTGAAGTAAGCTTACCCGTAAGGCTTTATGGAAGATCTCAACGTAGTTTTGGTTTAACAGAAACAATGATAACAAGTATAATTAATTCTTTCTGGAACAAGAATAGTTTTTATTTAGATAATCATTTTAGAAAACTATGAAAACATATTCACTTTACACCTTAAAAGGACTCAAAGTAACTTTATCCTCCACATAAGAGTTCACAAGTAGGCCAAGATTCTTCTCTATTAATTTATGTTTGTCATGACAACTGTACGTAAAGTAATCTACTACGTACAGTAGTAGTTAAATATTGAGATATTATGATCACTTTTCCCCATCCTCCTTCTTCATTGTTGTTCTAGTATTTATATACTGTCATATTCAGAATTTTCATTGTTGTTATGGTATTTATTTGCTGTGATATTCAGAACTTCAGATGACTGATCATCAAGCCACTTCTACGCCGATGTTTCATAATTTATCGACACTCGAAAATAGATATGTAAGAAACTAGCTAGCCATTATCTTTCTTTCGTCAATTTCTATACTTATTATGATTACATCATTACAATATTAAGATGCATGGCTTATGATGTTTTTGAGAAATAAAAAGTTAACGAATTAATATGAACTTGTTAACTCAACTAGTACTAGTATAATATAATGAGAAACATTTAATGTTGATTGTATGATATAATATAATGACGATTTGAGAGCATCCTCTTCAGTGATTTAGTATTAGGTATTTGTGTTGCGAGTTTTCATCTTTTCATATATATACACGAGTTCGCGCGTGAGGTTACTTCTAGTTTATATAAAAATCGAGGAAATTGATTGAGATTAGTAACTCATATGAGTAACTATCTATATATCTAAGAGAATTCGTTCAATTTTAACCATGTTACTGGTTGTCGTTTATACATTTTGAGTAGAGGAATATCTGTTTCTTATAGACTTATTTCTGACATGGTATATGTGTCTATCTGATTGAATTTAGAGAGTGATAATACTTTATTTTACTTGTAAAGATGCTCGGAGATAGACTTGGGACAGGTGTTTTGAAGGGATTGGACTTGGAGAATGGAAATTTTGTCGCAGTAAAACAAGTGTCTTTGGAGAATATCGCTGAACAGGATCTTGACATCGTCATGGTATAGTTCTTTCAAGTATTTTACTTACATGTCATATGGATTAAGTACTGAAAACATTAAATTTAAAACTTTGTTCGTTGCATTTCATATTGGATCTCACTTTTATCTGTCCGATTCAATCTCCTTGTTATTATCGAGTGTAGGAGGTTGCTTTATTTTGAGATGCTTTTTATTTAGTTTATCACAAGTAGTTACGAATATTACAGCAATTGTTTCAAAAATGTTGTGACATGCTGTATGTAATTCTCCTATATTGCGTTTCTATTGAGTTATTATAGTTAGGTAATACTGGTGAATTACAACGTTTATACGTACACTACTTATAATTTGTTTCGTATTTACACCTTGTTACTTTATGTGTGGACTATACGGGATGTGGTAACTTCTCAGCAGGAGATCGATCTACTTAAGGTACTCTTCTTGTTCCACTATATTTTTTACGCTAAGGATCAGGATTTTATCAAAGAAATTAAAGGGAAATCTGTGTTGTAGTCTTCTGGATGTTCGCGTGATATGAGTATATGACACATTCCTTTGGTGCAGAATTTGAACCACAAGAATATAGTGAAATATCTTGGATCCTTGACGACAGAGACCCATCGTTACATAATTCTTGAGTAAGCATATTTTAGATTGTACAATCGTTAATATATTATCAGTGGTAATGTGGTATCAATTTTCAAAACAGTGGAATTAATGGTGCCCTTGTTAATTGAAGGTATGTGGAAAATGGCTCACTAGCAAACATGATCAAGCCACGTAATTTTGGTCCATTTCCTGAGCCGTTGGTCGCTTCTTATATAGCTCAGGTTCTATACTGACCTTGAATTCAGTCCACCTGGAATAAAATCTGGTATATTGACTAGAAAAGAGTGACTAGGTTTTGGAAGGATTGGTATATTTACATGAACAAGGGGTCGTTCATCGGGACATTAAGGGTGCAAATATATTGACTACTAAAGAGGTAAGTAATTTGACAATTTTCTGTCTCTTCTTTTAGTTTCAAAATTGGATCCAACCTTTTTATGTGTGTTTCCAGGGTCTTGTTAAATTGGCAGATTTTGGGGTTGCCCATAAGCTGATCCAGGGAGACATTAATGCCCATTCAGTTGTCGGTACACCTTATTGGATGGCTCCCGAGGTTTTTTTATATATTCTTATTTTTTCAGCGTGAACTTCATATTTCCGATCATTCAAAGACATTAGATATTTGTGCGCATCTTAAATTACTATTCCGTTTAGGTGATTGAAATGTCGGGAGTTTGTGCTGCATCTGATATATGGAGTGTTGGTTGTACTGTGATTGAGCTACTAACTGGTGTACCACCTTATTATAATCTTCAACCCATGCCTGCTCTCTTTAAAATCGTTCAGGTGTTCTTCCTTTTATAAAGAAAATTTGTTCTTATAACGTTGCCATGATAAGTATCTATCTAACTTGTTGTGAATGGTCAAATTATGTCTTTCGAGTAATCTCATATACTATATTTCCTCAATTTGTTCTTCAGGATGAACATCCTCCAATACCAAATGGCTTATCACCTGGAGTCTCAGATTTTCTGAGCCAGTGCTTTATAAAGGTTAGGTGCAAAATAACCGATCTGATTATATCATAGCTGTCAAAATGGACGGGTCAGGTTTGGTTGGGCGCTAACTTTATTAATCTACTCTTTATTTCAGGATGCTAGTTTGAGACCTGGTGCAAAGACACTCCTTTCTCACACTTGGATACAAGGTTTCCGACGTGTTTCTGAATAGTATTATTAAGACGGATTATGCTTTGGAAATACACTGTAAGCAACTTTTATGGTATTAAAAGTGGTGGTGAAAACTTCCAGATTCAGTGATCATTCTCTACTGATTATTGTCGTTGAACTGGGTGAAAGCACGACCTCAAACACGTGGGTTGATATGGATCCAAAATCGTGTACGCAACTTATAAAAACAGTGATGAATAATTGATGGACCGTTGTTAGGTTTCTTAGAATTTGTAACTGCTTTTCTTCACGAATGGCAATGACATTTCATGTACAAGAATTATGTTTTATTATTAGAACGCATGTTACAGTACAAGCACTTGCATAGTTGTATTTGATTTACAAAAAGATTTATACGGCAAATTATAAGATGAGACCAAACACATGAGCGTACTTGTAGTTTTCAACTCTGTTTATATAAATAATGAGTTCGTTAATGAATGCAATATTTATTCGTATGGCATCACAAGTGTATAATCAACCTTAGATGTTATTTTTGGCGAATGGAGTAGACGAAATGCAAGGAATATAATGGGTATCCTTAAATGTTATGAAAAAGTTGCGGGTTTGAAAATCAACCCACTACAAGAAATAGGAGAACAGGTGACGGAATTTTCCCCAGCGACATTTGTCGCTGGGGAAAGCTCACTAAACGACAAAAATTGATCCTGCGTGGCACCAATTCTCGTTGAAAATTTAGACCAAATATTCTGACCTTTTCCCCGGCGACATGTCGCCGGGGATAATGCCGTTATATTTTAGCCAAATTTTTCTACCAAAAACGTGGCGGGATTTTTTCCCGCCTATGTTTCTCCAGCGACGTGTCGCTGGGGATTCATTTGTTTATTAAAAAAAATTACTAGTGTTAATTACTAAATGGCGTGACGTGTACACTATTTTCCCCAGCGACATGTCGCTGGGGATTCTTTTGTTTATTAAAACAACATTATTAGTGTTAATTACGTTTTAGGAGTGACGTGTCCACAATTTTCCCCAGCGTCATGTCGCTGGGGATTCGTTTTGGGCTTCCAGTTTGCGCAATTGGGCTTCTGGTTGGGGCTTTCATATTAAGAAATTAGGCTTCGTTTTTTTTTTGACAGTTACCCCGGCGACATGTCGCCGGGGATACGTTTTGACTTTGTTGACTTTTTTATTAAACTTCATTTTTTTGGTTTGTTTCGGTCCGATATTCCGTATATTTTAACAAAAAATATATATATACATTTTTAAATATATATATATATATATATATATATATATATATATATATATTAATATATTATATATAGGGATGGGTTCATGAGGAAAACTAATTTAGTGGAAAAACCCAAAAACCCAGGAAAAACCAAACAAATGCCCTACTAAAAAAACCAATAGCTTGCCTTAATTTTTTCAGGCATAAAATTATTTTTTCAGGCTAATCATGGCTCGATTTACACTCTGTAAAAACCCAAAAAAACCAAACAGATGCCTAATAAAATTAAACTGATGCCATAAAAAATCTTTTTATGCATGTAAAAAGTAGGGCATCTGATTGGGTTTTTGAGTTTTTTACAGACATCATATGTGAGTCATATTTGCCTGAAATCCAATTTTTAGTTGAATAAATTCTCGGGCTTCTGTTTGGTTTTTTTAGGGGCATCTGGTTTGGGTTTCTGATGTTTTCTGGGTTTTTAGCAAAAATTATCGTTTTCCTTGAAAACCCATCCCTATATATATATATATACGTTTTTAAGGGTGATATCGTTTTATACATAAACAATTTATATCATTTAAAAAGTTTAACAAAGTCTTCACATACAAATAAAAAAAAAACATACGAATTACAGTGCAAATGAAAACTACTGAAACATTAAAGACATACATTGAAAAGACAAACTAGCTACTCCAAATCAAGTTTTTCCCATTTTCATTGAGAACTTCGTGATGAAAAAGTGCAAGTCCGATTAATGTTCGTTTTGTTCCGGATGCCATATGCATTTTCATTGTTGCCTTGAGTACACTTATCTTTCCACGCAAGTGCTTGCAGTTTGAGCACTCTCTATTTCTTGAAGATCCTTGAGAATAGCTTGGAGGCGTTGAAGGTCCTAAAGAATAGCTTGGAGGTGTTGAATGTCCTGCACAGTAACTTGGAGGTGTTGAATGTCCTGCAGAGTAACTTGGAGCTCTAGGAGAACTCATCAATTCACGAAGTCGTGTCTCTTTCCATAAAAAAAATCCACATCCAAAATGTTTCGGAGGCGTGTTAATAGTAAGAAATCAATTCTTTTAACAACTAACCCGAATATTTATATATTACACAAATATATGAACACAACTTACATAACACTCTTCGCCTTTGGACGTCAATGTATACACCCTAACATATTGACTGTACGATTGAACGTCTAATGTATAACCCTAACATATCGACTCGTCGGTTGAACGTCGAATTTATAACCCTAAACATCTCGGACTCATCGTTGTAGTTCTAATGTTTAACTTAAACAATCGACTCATACCGTTGAACGTTCTTATGTACAACCTTACATATCGACTCGTCGTTTTGTGTACGTACTAATGTACCAACCATACCATATCGACTAGTCCGCTTGAACGTCTATGTACAACCTAGACATATCGAACTCTTTGTTGAAAATCTAATGGTATAACCATACCATATCGCTTGTATGTTGAACGTCTAATGTATAACCATACCATATCGGAACTCTTTCGCTTTTTTGATTGAACGTCTAATGTATAACCCTAAACATATCGACTCGGTACGTTTGAACGTCGGAATGTATAACCTAATATCTCGCTATCGTTTGATCGTTAATGCTATAAACCTAAAATATCGACTCATACGTTGAAAGTATAATGTATAACCTTACCATATCGACTGAATACGTTGAACCTCTAATGTACAACCATACCATATGGACTCGTCCACTTGAACATCTAATGTACAAAGATCACCATATCGACTTTCCGTTAACGTCTAAATGTATAACCATAACATATCGACTAGTCCGTTGAACGTTAATGTATAACCATACCATATCGACTCTTCCGTTGAAACGAATGTATAACCTAAACATCTCAACTATTCCATGAACGTCTATAGATAACCTTATAAATATCGACTCATACCGCCTTGAACGTTTAATGGTACAACAATACATATCGACTCGTCACGTTTAATGTCTTAATGTACCAACATACATATAGACTCTGTCCGTTTGAACGTCTAATGTACAACCATACATATCGACTCTTCCGTTGAAAGTCTAATGTATAACCTGATACCATATGACTCTTCCGTTTGTACATCTACTGTTTAACTTTAACAATATTCGACTATTTCGTTGATGTTAATGTATAACCTAACTATCGTCTCGTCCGGTTAATCAGAACGTCGAATTGTTATATCCCTAACATCTGACTCATCGTTGAACGTTCTAATGTTGAACCGTATAACATATCGACTCTAAGTTGAAAGTCTAAATGCTACAACCATCCATGATCACTCGGTCCGTTGAACGTTTAATGTACAAACCATTACCATATCGAACCTCTTCGTCTTGACAGTCTAATGTATAACCATACCGTATCGACTGTCTGTTTAACGCTAATGTAATTCCCATACCATATGACTCTTCGTGAAGTACGAATGTATAACCTTAACATATCGACTCGTCCGGTTGAACGGTGCGAATGTTATAACCTTAACATCTCGATCAACACGTCTTGAAGTCTAATGTATAACCTTAACATATGACTCATACGTTGAACGTTATGTACAACCATACCATATCGACTCGTCCGTTAAACGTCTAATTACAACCTTACCATATGAGTAGTACGTTGAACGTCTAATGTACACCATACCTAGCGATCTTTCGTTGAGGTCTATGTATAACCCATCCATATCGTCTCGTCAAGTTTAAATGTTCTAATGTTAATCCAATACCATATCGACTCTTCATTGAACGTCATAATGTATAACCCTAACATACGACTCGTACGGTTTTAAACGAGAATGTATAAACCTAACATATCGGCTCTTCTGTTTGAACGTCTAATGTTATAACTTTAACATATAGACTCATATAGTTGAACGTCTAATGTACAACCATTACCATATCGAAAACGTCCGTTGATCGTCTAATGTACAACCATACCTATCGACTCTTCAGTTGAACGTAATGTCATTAACATACCATAAAAAAATCGACTCTTGCAGTTTGAACGTCTTATGTATAACCCTACATATCGGAACTCGTCCGTTGAACGTTCGAATGTATAACCCGAACATTGACTCATCGTTTTTTTGAACGTCTAATGTATAACCTTAACATATCGACTCATACGTTGAACGTCTAATGTACAACCATACCATATCGACTCGTCCGTTGAACGTCTAATGTACAACCATACCATATCGACTCTTCCGTTGAACGTCTAATGTATAACCCTAACAGTTATATATTTTATAAAAAATCATTTTAAATAATAATTATATACGAACCAAGGAACCGGACCGACCCGGCCGAAACGAACCAATTTATATTTTTTATAAAAAGTTATATATTTTATAAAAATATTATTATATATTTTATAAAAAATCATTTTAAATAATAATTATATACGAACCAAGGAACCGGACCGACCCGGCCGAAACGAACCAATTTATATTTTTTATAAAAAGTTATATATTTTATAAAAATATTATTATATATTTTATAAAAAATCATTTTATATAAAATTATATACGAAACGAAAGAACCGAACGACCCGCCGAACGAACCATTTATTTTTTCTAAAAAAGTTATATATTTTATAAAAAAGTTATTATATATTTTATAAAAAAGTTATATAAATAACAAAAAAAACAAGTTATTTTTTTTTTGATTATTCCCCGGCGACATGTCGCCGGGGATAAGTAATTATAAAAAATCATTTCGAATTATAATTAATATACGAACCGAGGAACCGGACCGACCCGGCCGAAACGAACCAATTTATATTTTTTTATAAAAAGTTATATATTTTATAAAAAAGTTATTATATATTTTATAAAAAATCATTTTAAATTTTAAGTTTTATAAAATATACTAAAAAAAGTTATTTATTATTTAGTTAAAAAGGTAATTAAATATACTAATAAAAGTAAGTTATTTAATTTTAAGTTTTCCCCGGCGACATGTCGCCGGGATAATAACAACCAAAATTTTCGTTACCCCCAAATACGCCTAAACGACAAAATAAAGCTGTTTCACAGCGACATGTCCTGGGATAGGAGATTGTCGCCGGGGAAAACCAATTATGATAAGTAGATTGTTGCATTTCTTTACAGTATTAACAAATACGGAAAAAAATTTACATTCTTCTTCTTGGACGATCTTTGCGCGCCCCACCTCAAAAAAATCTCCTCACAAACAATTCGAGCACCACCACCACCTCTATCACCACCACCACCTCCTTCACCACCCCCACCGGCGGTTACACGAGCACACGAGCACCCCCTCCTCCTCTAAACTATAATTCTTTTCTTTACCATCTAAATGATAATTATATATCTTCTTTTTCTAACCCTTTAATTATTGGTGGTGCGTGATAAGTTTTGTTTTTGGTTCGACGTCACAGGTGGTTTGGTTGTTATTTTTCATTTTTTTATTTTTGTTAATTATTAATATGATTTGGTAAACAGATTATTATCTTTGTAAGTAGTTATTAATTATAAATTTGTTAAGTAATTTTTTTTTGTGGTTTTGGCAGTTTGTACCCGACGGCAGCCAGGAAGGTGAACGAGCCGAGATCGAGCCGAGTTGACAGCCGAGCGACAACGTGCCGAATCCACATCCAAGGTATGTTATAATTTTTTTTTCTCATTTTGGTATCCCGGATGACATGTCGTCGGGGAATGTTTATTTGATTTAAATGTATGTTTTTATATGATATAAATGGATATGCGTTTGGTATTTGTTTTATTGAACCCTTTAGGAATGTTTTAGGATTTTAGTGATTAATTTTGGAAAATCCCCGTCTGAAATTAATCATCCTATAGAAAACCCGTCCGAAATTAATTTATTAGAAATTAATTTTGGAAAGTCCCCAGTTTGGGACTGCTTTTTGAATGTTTTGTCTCATTTAGGATATGAATGCGTATAATTGGTTTACTATTTGAGATGATTTCGACAGTGTTTCTTCTTTACTCCTACGAATATGTCTTTAAACACATATTTGGGGAGTTGAGGGGAAATGCTGCCGAAATTTTCTCAAATAGTAAATCGGTTATACGCATTCATATATGAGACGAATCATTCAAAGAGTGGGTTAGGATTGCCTTCCATAGTTGCACTAGGTGAACAAAACATCTCGTATTCCTCGTTTGAATGTGTTTAATTAAGTTGCATATAATAACTAAATGTATCGTTAAAACGCAGTTATGGTATTCGATGATAAGACTTGGATACTTTTACCCATGTCATGAACCATTATTTTTTATCTGTCTTCAAAATTTTGTCAATCATTGCAAGCCGTTAGTGAATAGTGCCGGGAAAATAAAATGTCCATGCAAGTCTTGTAGAAATATATTATGGGTACACATCAAACACCTTTCAGACCACATTATGTGACAAGGGTGGGACCCACGTTATAAGATATGGGTAGAGGACGATCCTGATATTATACATTTCGACAACTCATCTGATCTCCCACTTTCTACTAGTTTGAATGACTTGGATAATGCGACCTTGCATATAGATGGTCAATCAACGGTGGTTGACGCACCGCCAGATATCATTGATGTTCCTGACGAAGACGATGATATTATTGGTGATGAAGACGCCCTTCCTCATGATTTAGCAGATTCTGATGTTGAAGACCACATCAATGTTGATGATTGATGGTGTTGAGAACAAGTTTATTTCTAGTAAAGAAGAAAGATGATCTTGAGCTGTAACTTGCAAATTCACTTTTATTTTGAATGAATAAATAGAGAAGTTGTTGTGGATTGTTTAATGTGTGTATATTTATCTGGAATGTATGTATTGCGGTCGTACTGCATGGTTATATTATTTTGTTTATGATTTTCTTTATGTTTCTTATGCTAAATTGTACTTGTACAGATGTCTTCTGCAGATGTCGCACGGTCCCAAGGACGGTGACGGTGGCTGTTGATGATCGTCCCCCATCACACTGTTGTACCCACGTTGACGGGGTGCCTTTGCTAACCGAGGTAAGAATTTCTGGATTATTGTAATACAAGCATAAATTTGATATTATATTGAACTTGCTTGCCTTGAATTTTTTATGACTTTATCACTTACTTGATTTTGCCCGGCAAAGGTAAAACCGAAAGCCAATTTTCGGGGGCAGGGACGCGGGCAGCTGAATACCGCGACAAGAATCCGGAACCTTTCCATAAGGAGTTCGTGGTGCTAAAGGACCGTTCCCGATCAATTTGCGCAGGTCGGTGACAAACAAACCCTAAAACCCTCTCGGTCCCCATACGGCAAACTGTCTATATTACATCGGGAGAAGGTCGTTAGCGAGTGTGCGTTGTTTGTCTATACCCCTCTTGGGAGAAGGTCCTGATGTGAGCGGAAGGCGGCGATTCATTTCAGTGTTGGGTCAGTTATCCTTTTATGTTTATTTCAAGACCGGGACTTACAATGTGAAGAAGACCAGGCGGGCACGTCCCGAGGCCATTATGGCGGAAGAGTAGGATAAGTATATTCAGTTTTGGAATGATCCCAGGAACATTGCCCGAGCCGCTTAAAATCGGCAAAACCGGGCAAAGAGCACGGTCATATCTCGACAGGGATCCCGGTCGCTTGCTCGCCTTCGAGATGAGATGGTAATAAACATTATAATTATTTTACATACATATATACATATATATCTGATTATATGCTTTGGTGTGTTGTGATTTGTCGTTTTTAATTTGTTTCATCTTATATGCGTGTGTATGTACAGAGGCAGAGCTCAGCCACTCAGGAGTACCCGTCGCTGATTGACACCTTCTTCGTGGCACACACTGTTAACGGGGTATTCACTCGGGATGAGGACCGCCTTATATACGTAAGTTTTGTTTCAAAACACACACTTTAATGAATTATCGAGAAATAATGTAGCAACCCGACTAATATATTTACTATCTTGTGTTTTTATCACTACATAGGAGGAGATGAGGAGGCTGAAGGCTACGGGTACACTGACGATGAGATCAATCGCTTGGCTAGAAGAGGTAAGCAGCGAGGGCACTTTCCCGGTGTCGGTAGGGCATTGCCAGCACGGGTCACAGCCGGCCCAAGTAGGCCTGCGCCTCAAAGCACGCTCAAGGGCCTACACAAAAAGATAAACTTCATGATGAGTCTTTTTAAAAGTGACTCCAAGTACTCTGATGCGTTGTCACAGTTTGAGTCGGGTGGTGCCAGCGG
>BQNB010184343.1:0-12319 GCA_026074375.1 Tanacetum coccineum
TCGGCTGGAACAAAATCTCTAACTCTTTATTGGTAGGGGGTGCATAAGGGGTTGTAGGAGCATTAATTCGGTACGAGCCCTGAACTGATAGGTCCAGGCGTCAATAAGTTAGGTGCGGGTCCTAAACTATTGTGAGCAGGAGCCATGTGCCCACTCAGCTCATCGAATGTAACATGAATAGTTTCCATGATTTGTCGGGTTCGTCTGTTGTAGATTCGGTAACCCTTCCTATTTGATGCGTAACCGACAAAAAACCCAATGTCCGCCTTTGCCTTTAATTTGCCAAGATCTTCACTGTCGTTAGTTTGGTAGCAGAGAGCACCAAAAACACGCAGAAAAGAAAGGTCCTGTTTCTTGTTATGCACTAGTTCATACGGGGTTTTGTTGTAAAGAGTATGTATTAGGGATCGGTTTTGGGTGTAACAAGCAGTAGCAATGGCTTTTGCCCAAAGAAACATCGGAGCCTTAGAAAAAATCAGCATTGTCCGAGCAGCTTCTACAAGAGTTCGGTTCCGTCTTTCGACAACGCTGTTCTGCTGAGGAGTTCTCGGAACAGTCTTCTCGTGAGTTATGCCGACACTTTCAAAGTAATTTGTCAGATTTTGATTAACAAATTCGGTGCCATTATCAGTGCAGATGTTTCGGACAGTCTTGTTGAGACCAACTTGTAGTTGTTTTAGCAGTTTGATGACAAATGCTGGAGTTTCGTCCTTTGATATAAAAAACTTCACCCATGTAAACCTTGAGTATTCATCGACGATGACTAAAATATATTTCTTCCCATTAATACTTTGCACTCTTATCGGTCCGCATAAGTCCATGTGAAGAGTGTGTAGAACTTCCATGATGGTGTTAACTGTTTTGGGTTTGTGGGTTGCTTTCTTGCTTTTTCCCAGTTGACATGTTGAGCACAGATGGTCTTTTTCAAACTTCAACCTGGGCAAGCCTCTAACAAGATCTTTACGAGCAAGATCATTTATGGTATCGAAGTTTAGGTGATTCAAACGACGATGCCACAACCAAGATTTGTTCTTTGAGGCTTTAGACAATAAGCAGATAGGAGAGGACCGCATCATGTCTTCAACAGAGATAGTGTATAAATTCGTACCATGGCTGCCTTTAATGAGATCGACACCATCTAGATCTCTGACGAAACATGTGTGTTTTCTAAAGGCGACTTCGAGATCGGAATTACAAAATTGGCCGACAGAGAAGAGGTTGTGTCCAAGTCCTTCCACATAGTATACCCTAGAGATTACACTGTCACCAATAACATAATCTCCATAACCCATGATTGCACCAAAGTAGTCATTCCTGAATCTAACTGTCCCAATAAACTTTTTCATGAAATTCCTTTGAGCCATAAGCGATCCCGATCATAATGTTAATGAGCAGCCTGAGTCCAAATACAAAAAAAAAGGCGATTTGTACGACCTGACATTCGTACACAACCAAAAAATGGAGAGTTATGATAAATCGGCATCCCAATTGCAGTTGTGGGGGGTTCCTGGCTTGTTATTGCAAACAAGAATATAGTTCCACAGCACATATGTTGCCTGAGACTGCCACAACATGAAAGACCACTATAGAAGCATAGGCCTAACTAAAGGGAACTGTCCTCCTAATAGGATTATTCTACCCATTGGCTTCCATAGTGTTACAGGCACTACTTTAGGTCTAGTATTCCTAGTTAAAGGGCATTTTTCTTCTAAAGTGAATGTTCTACCAGTGGGCTTCCATTGATAACCTACATTGGTAAACACTTTGCCTGTAGGTTGCCATGTTTGTCTAACCAGTTTGACTCTCCAAATTTTCTTAATAGGGGATTTTTTGGAAGACTTCAAAAATTTTGCAACACATTCATCATGATTAAAAGAAATTATGCATTTATTACATGTCTTGCAATGTGAATTAGAATTCGAATGAATAACAGCAAGGGTTTCTACACTTTCCTTAAGATGTTTGAGATAATCTAGATGAACTTCCCTATTGTTCCTAATGCGAGGGGGGATTGGTTCAACATCTATAGCATACTTATCACAAGCAAAAACCTTTGGTGTTGCAACATCACTAGTGACGCATGGCATTTTCCCTTTGAGTTGAATCTTTAGATTCTCAATTTCATTTGGTAAAAAGTTCTCTTCACAATGAATATTGTTAGGATTACAAAAAAGACTCGGTCATCCCGTGTATTGTCTAGCATAGCATAGCTCGTAGTTTACATGTACGCGTATGACATACGGTATTGGGTCGGGTCTTTACCCACTTTGTAAGCCCATACCAAGCCCACTTGGGTATCTTGTAACTCATATTTAAACCCCTTTCTAGCCATGGAAAGGGTGGTTAGTAATTTGGTTTCACACACATACATGTCTTTCTCTCTCTAGAAGTTTTCTCCACTTTTTCTCTCTATAATTCGGCTAACCTATAATCCTACCATTGTGTTATGATATCTAATATACTAAAATTGGTATCAGAGCCTATGGGATGATTAGCTATATTGTGTGTGCATTTTCTTGGTTAGTTTAGATCAAAAGTTAGGTTTTAGAAGGTTTTTGTGCTTATTCTTGGGGTTTCAACAATTTTGATGCTTGGTGTGTTAAAGTTGTTGTTTTTATAGTTGTTATAACCTTCTAGGATCTAGTTGTACAAAAGAAACCAGCCGAAAACGTTCAAAAGGGTGATTTTTAGGTGATTTTTAGGTGTTTTAAAAATACGGTTTGAGGTTCTTGGTAAGTTTTTCTAAGTCGCGGTTTAGGTGTAACTGTACTGCGGTTTTATCATGTTCGACACATGTGTCAGTCGTACTATTGCAGCGGTTTGTCTTCTTGTAGGTAGCGGTTTGAAGTAGCGGTTTGGTAACTTCGTAGCGATTTGATATCTAGCGGTTTGACAGGTTTATTGAAGACTTTTCTCTAGCGGTTTGAGAAACAAAACTCTGCCAAATTCATTTCTTAGTAGCGGTTTGGTGACTTGTATTCATAGCAATTTACCTAACCTCTTCGTAGTGGTTTGGTATCTGTAGTGGTTTGATATCTAGCGGTTTGACAGGTTTACTTAAGACTTTTCTCTCGCGGTTTGCGAAACTAAACTCTGCCAAATTCATTTCTTGGTAGCGATTTGGTAACTTGTCTTCATAGCGCTTTTACATTAGCGATTTGACACATGACTTTTGAAGCTTTTCCTCATAGCAGTTTGAGTTTAGCGGTTTGGTTCAACTTCATAGCGGTTTGAGAGACTGTTTTTAGACTTTTGGACTTAATTTCATACTTGGACTAATCTCAACCTATAATCTTAACACACTTAAACCATATAACACTTAATCAATCAATCAATCACCACTCTTAACATTCAATCACTAATCATTGTAACGATCCGAAACATATCATAATACAATCAACCAATCATGTCTAATACTTCCGAAGACATTCAAGCGGCCAGTTCTGATACCCGCCCTCCTATGCTTGATAGGACTGATTATGAGTCATGGGCACAATGTATTCGACTGTATTGTAGGGGGAAAGAAAATGGGCATCACATTCTTAGTTCTATTGATGAAGGCCCATTTAAGATGGGGACTTGCAGAGATGCAGTAGGTGCCACACCTGAAGGTGCAGCCATTCTTGGTCCCGAGAGGCCCAGAACTTATGATGATCTTGATGACAATGACAAGGCACGTTTCAATGCTGATGTCTCTGCAACTAACATTGTACTTAAAGGGTTGCCTAAGGATATTTACAAGCTTATCAATCACAACATTAAAGCCAAAGCTATTTGGGACAGTGTCAAGATGCTACTTGAAGGCTCCAAGTTGACTAAAGAGGATCGGGAATCCCAACTATATGATGAATTTGAACGCTTCAAGATGCTTCCAGGTGAAAACATCAATGAGTACTATGTCAGATTCTACAAGTTGGTCAATGACATGTGGCACATCAGGAGGACTATAGCAAACTCAGCTGAAAGGTCTACGTTTGTAAACAACAATAACCCCTGAATTGGGATAGTTTGTAACAGATGACCAAACTAAACAAAGATTAAAAGAGTCGAAATAAAGAAAAATGGTGTGTCTTGAACAGCTTAACGCATAGCATTAAACAACATTGATATAGCATTAGTTACAGGACAAAATGATTAAGAAAGACTTTCTTCTCCACCATCCAATGATCCCTGGGCAATTTGTTCTCCAGTTATTTAATCATCAGTTTTCAGTCTAATCAAATCCTCACCATCTCTGCACCTCTTCAATCACCAATATGTCCCACTAACTCAATATCCACAATTTGCTTGATAATTCACAACTCGATTACTGGATACACCCATCGAGGAAAATGATTGATACTTTAACCGAAACAATTACTCCTAACTTGCCCAATCTTTAATAGCACATCTTCTCAGACTAACAAACCAACTAGAACTCCTCTTCAAACACTAAAATCAAGCAACAGTGCTGAATGGGAGAGTCGTTGTTTAGACAGTTCAGTAGAGACAGAATTAGAATCAGGGGAACAATGCTCGGGGAGCTGGTGCAGCAGCTAATAGGGTGTACAGAACATAGCTGGGAATGCAAATCAGGGTCAAGCAAAATAGATCAAGTGTTACAATTGTAGTGGGTTTGGGCATATAGCAAGGAACTGCACTCAACCAAAGCGTCTACAGAGACAATTTCAAAGATAAGATGTTGTTGATGCAAACTCAAGAAAATGGTGCAGTGCTGGATGAGGAAAAGCTACTCTTTCTTGCTGGTGACCATGCTAACACTTTTGATGCAGATGTGGATGAACAACCAGTTAGAGACATGGCACAGAATGATGACACACTTCCACAGGCTGATGGAATAGGCATGCATTTGATACTGACATCGACGTAAAAAACTAAAAAAATGAACCTACCGCTACGGAACACCAGCTTCATGCCACCTTTTCCTCAGTTGGGCCAGCACATCAACAAGCTGGTCCCTCTCATGCATCTACATTATCTGATGTACAAAATCTTGACAATGATGTAGATCATGTTGATGAAAATCATGAAGAACATGAGATACACAACGAAGTACAACAACCTATCGTTGAAGGATTTAAGCCACTTGCATAGCATTGAATGGGTGAGAAAGTGTAGTATATTGGATATCATAACATAATGGTAGGATTATGGGTTAGCCGAATTATAGAGAGAGAAAATGGAGAAAACTTCTAGAGAGAGAAAGACATGTATGTGTGTGAAACCAAATGACTAACCACCCTTTCCATGGCTGGAAAGGGGTTTAAATATGAGTTACAAGATACCCAAGTGGGCTTGGTATGGGCTTACAAAGTGGGTAAAGACACGGCCCAATACCGTATGTCATACGCTTACATGTAAACTACGAGCTATACTATGCTAGACGATACACGGGGTGACCGAGTCTTTTTCGTAATCCTAACAGTCATAAAATGAGCATATTTGTTGAGTGTATCCACTACCACAAAAATGATAGTTTTACCTTGTGACTTAGGCAATCCTTCAATAAATCCATGGAAATAC
Organism: Tanacetum coccineum; assembly: GCA_026074375.1. Lineage (NCBI taxonomy): Eukaryota > Viridiplantae > Streptophyta > Magnoliopsida > Asterales > Asteraceae > Tanacetum > Tanacetum coccineum. The sequence goes on from BQNB010184343.1 coordinate 5,524, forward strand.
TAGTCCACACCTTTTCTAGAATGGGCAGAGGTTGTAAGAGTCCTTGATAAGCAACTAAATCAGGCTTATATCTTTGGCAAATGACATATTCTCTCACAAATTCCTTCACTTTTTTCCTCAATCCTTCCCAATAACACATCTTTTGAGTTTTCACCTTAACCTTATAATGTCCTCAGGCCCGGATTTGGGCATGTGCGTCATAGGCAACCGCACACAGCCTCAATTTTTTAAGGGCCTCCGATTTCTAAAACTTCAGTTAGGTATAGAATCATTTTTGGCGGATTTAATAGTGTTGACATATGATTTAGAATGTGAAATAGAAGATTTCAATTAAAGAAATAAGAATAAGTTTGAACATATATTTTAATAGAGAACAATGAGATTTAGTTCTGTTGAAGAAGACGACTTTGTGTTGGGCCCTCTAGAATTGGGTTTATCTTTTACCTGTATTATTTTTCAAAATTTTCATATGACTCTTTTCTTTATAGCTTAGTATATTTTAACCCCTACCATATTTAATCGAAGTATTCTTTATCATAAAGTCTTTTAGAATGAGTTTGTAACAATTAGAGGCAGTTTGTCTTGTGAAAAACTTTATCTATGATATATTTTTGAAATAAATATGAGGTGTTATACTTCATAAAACATGTAATATTTTGGATGTTACTGGTTACGTTAAAAAATGTTTCAAACTATAATAAGATTAGTCGGTTCTTATTTGACCGATACGATTAAGCAATGCATAGTATAATTATTGTTTGCTAATTATATAAGTATTTCGTATTTCACAATTTAAGGGCCTATTTTAGAATTACGGCACAGGGCCTCCAAATTTCACGAGACGTCCCTGAATGTCCTATTGATCCATCATGAAAATGGTTCAACAATTCAGTCCTCATCTTTCTGGAGGGAATTCAAAAAAAAGATGGAAAAAATTCAATTATATTCTACTTAAGACACTAAAATCCTTCTGTGAAATAGCGAGGGGGAGTATGAACTAGAACTAGACCAGGCCATTGTTCTCCCGCAATGCAAAATGCTTATTTTGAATCGTCTAAAGACCTCTTGAATAGTTCGCTCAAAAAGAGCGTAAAAGAGGTTCTAGATGGACATAACCTTCTCCCGACAATCTTTCATATCCTTCATTATTAGAAAAGTGATATCTACAAAAGTGGTAGATCTCATTTGTGCCTACCACTATTTTTCCCTTCTCTCAACAATTGTTCATTTACCCATTGGTAATGCTTTTCAAACATTCAATGATTTCTTTTAAAGTAAAATTTTCCCATCAGCTATTGACTACTCTATCACTTAATTCAATGGTAATAGTATATTGGAACATGCTCAAAAGTTCACCATTTGCTTGCACCCTTAACAAAACATCAGCTGCCGCATTCTTACTTTCCTTTTTATACACCACCTCGTAGTCAAATCCCATCAACTTTGGTAGCCATTCCATCGGAGTAGGAGTTCTTATTCTTTGACCCAACACATACTTTAAGCTGAAATGGTCTGTTTGATCACAAATTGTCTGTCCAGCAAATAACCCTTCCATTTTTCGAATGCCAATAAAACTGCTTAGAACTCCTTTTCCTAGGTTGATAGGGTTTGATGTTTCATAGACAATGTTTTACATAAGTAAGCTATTGGATGACCATGTTGATGCAATAGTGCCCTCAATTCTACTCCTGAGCACAGTCTCTACAACAAAAGGTTCATCAAAATTTGGTAGTCCCAACACTCGTGCTGACATCATTCATGTTTGAGCTTTACAAAGGAACCTTGAGCCTCGGCGTTCCATATAAAAGTAGTTTTCTTAAGTACTAGTGTTAAAGGTGTCATGAGAGTGGTTGTATAATTTTTTATGAATCTTCTATAGTAACCAGTGAGGGTATGCGATCAAATAAAAAGTGGTGAAAATATAAAAAGTGTAAAAAGTGATTAAATCCGTCGGATCAAAACATCACAATTGTAAATCCTAATTTCCATAATTTAAAAACCACCACCTCCGCTCCTTACATTTTTTACCCTCAAACTTCAAATTGTCATAATTTTTAAATGACAAACTTTTTTTAATTAAGATTTAGTATATTAAAACTTTTACAAAAAAATCAATTTCACCATAATTTTCAAAATTTAATGTGATTTTATTTGAGTGTTGGTTATCTCTGTAAATATGATATAATTTTGATATATAAATTGCAATTTTATTTAGATTTTACTGTGGGTATTTATTTTCTTGAAATTTTAGCATTTTCGACCCTAATTTTGTCTAACTTAAAGGCTGAATTAGGCAAAACTTAGAACACGAAAGTTGTAACTTTTTGGCCATCTTTACCAAAAAGTTTGAATCACTCAAATCCTATATGATATGAGTGAGATATCGCATTTGAAAATGACGTGTAAAACATATTTAGTGCACACTAAGTGTTTGATAAAATGCGTAAGAGATATTTTTTCCTTGTAATTGTAAAAAGTATATTTAAATGCACTAATTGGTGTACCACAATGCATTTTTAGTTATTTTTAGTTATTTGAGATTGAGAGGTGGGATATGGGATGGGGTTTGGACGTAAGGTATTTTTGTGTAGGACATTTTTTTGGAGATAGTTGTGAAAAAAATAGCCTAAAAGTTTGTGGAAGTTTGTTCATGATGAAAAACATTGATGAACAAAGTATGTTGTTGAAGAACATTGATGAACAACATAGATTATGATGAACACTGATGAACAACATGTAGATTGATGTTGCCTTGTTCATTAATTAGTCTTGTTCATTAGTTAATCTTCTTCATCAGTCTTCTTCATTAGTTCATCAGTTTTCTAAAAAAAACACAATGTTCATCAATTAATCAGTTTTTTTTAATGTTCAACAGTTTTCTAAAAAAATCACGTTGTTCATCAATTTTCTAAAAAAGAATTTAAAATGTTCATCCTATATAGAACACAATGCTCATTAGTTGGGACTTACGAGTGGAATTAGCAACAAAAAAGAGCTGGAAAAATTAAAATAGGGGACACTTGTCACCATGTGGTGACTTTTTAGACTTTTTAATATTTATCCTTTTTTTGTGGATCACAACCCAACATGTGAGTCATAAAAACCCTCTCAAATGCTTAGGTGGTGTTTAGTTTTGGAAAAAAATTCATGTTTTTCTGTTTCTAAATTCCTAGAGAAGGAGATGGTTTTTCTTCTTTAGAGAAGAGTTGAGAATTTTGAAAACCTGTTTAGATAAGAATTGTATTTTTCTTTTTAAAAAATGAAAAGATGTTTAGATGGATCTATTTTCACTTATTTTTCTTTTCATATTTAATTTTTTTTTATATTAGCTCTTTGTATACGATTATAAAAACAATAAAAAATAAAAAACAAATGAAATTAATAAAAACTAACTACAATCATAAGTATATATTTATGTTGTAGTATACTCGAAATTAACATTACCGAACATATATAAATCTCAATTAACATTACGTTTTCGTCAAATTTCTACGTTTTCGTTCGATTTCTTACGATTTCATCCGTTTCTTACGTTTTCGTTATATTTCTTACGTTTTCGCTCGTTTTTTTACGCTTTCGCTCGATTACTTATGTTTTCGTCTGTTTTTTTTACGTTTTCGTCTGTTTTTTTACGTTTTCGTTCGATTTCTTATGTTTTCGTCTGTTTTTTTACGTTTTCGTCTTTTTTTTACGTTTTCGTGTATTTTTTTACGTTTTCGTTCGATTTCTTAGGTTTTCGTCTGTTTTTTATGTTTTCGTCCGTTTTTTACGTTTTCGGCAGTTTTTTTACGTTTTCTTCATATTTCTTACGTTTTTGCCCTTTTTTTACGTTTTCGTCTGACTACTTACATTTTCGTCTTTTTTTACGTTTTCTTTCAATTTCTTACATTTTCGTCTGTTTTTTAACGTTTTGGTCTTTTTTATTTACGTTTTCCCTCGTTTTTTTACGTTTCCGTCGGTTTTTTTACGTTTTCGTCCGATTTCTTACGTCTTAGTCCGTTTTTTTACATATACATCCGTTTTCGTTCATTTTCGTCTGTTTGTTACGTTTTCGTCCATTTTTGTCTTTTTTAGGTTTTGATCTGTTTTTTAAAACGAATAAATACGTATAAAACGTAAGAAAACGAAGAAAGGGGTAAAAAACAAAAAAACTTCCTAAACGGAAGAAAATGGAAATGTAAGAAATCGGTCGAAAACGTAAAAAAACGGACGAAAAAGTAATAAATCGGACGAAAACATAAGAAATCGAACGAAAACGTAAAAAACGGACGAAAACGTAAGAAATCTGACGAAAACTTAAAAATCGGACGAAAACGTAAGAAATCGGACGAAAACGTAGAAATCTGATGAAAACGTAAAAAACAGACGAAAACATAAGAAATCTAACGAAAACGAGCGAAAACGTAAAAAAACGGACGGAAACTTAAGAAATCAGACGAAAACGTAAAAAAATGGACGAAAACGTAAGAAATAGGACGAAAACGGAAAAAAACAAACGAAAATGTAAGAAATCGGACAAAAACGTAAAAAAGCGGACGAAATCGTAAAAAAATAAGACGAAAACGTAAGAAATCTGACGAAAACGTAAGAAAACGGGCGAAAACGTAAAAAACGAACGGTAAATTAAGAAATCGGACGAAAACGTAAAAAACTAACGAAAACGTAAAAAACTGACGAAAACGTAAGAAATAGGACGAAAACGAAAAAAGGATGAAAATGTAAGAAATCGGACGAAAACGGAAAAAAATGGGACAAAAACGTAAGAAATCGGACGAAAACGTAAAAAATGGGACGAAAACGTAAAAAAAAGACGAAAACGTAAGAAATCTAACGAAAACGTAAGAAAACGGGCGAAAACGTAAAAAACGTAAAAAATTGGACGAAAACTTAAGAAATCGGACGAAAACGTAAAAACGGACGAAAACGTAAAAAATCGGACGAAAGCGTAAGAAATCGGACAAAAACGGATGAAAACGTAAAAAACGGACGAAAACGTAAGAAATCGGACGAAAATGTAAAAAACGAAAAAACCGACGAAAGCGTAAAAAGACTGACGGAACATATAAAACGTTCAAAAGTGTATAAAAACACCATAATTTAGTGGGTCGACCTGACCCAAACCGTTTGACCCATGACCTGGTAGACCCATTTTTAAAACATGACCTGTTTGACCCATGACTCATTTGACCCATGACCCATTGGACCCATAACTCAAACCGACCCAATCCGACCTATTTGCCACCTCTAGATAGGGTTAGAATATTATTACTCACGTTTTATTTAGTTTGAGTTATATTTACGTTTTATTTTGTTAGGGAAACAAAGAAATGGAGAATAGTAAATTGTGGTTTTCTATTTTTCCATATAAATTTAGAAAATGAGATTTTTTTGTTTTTTGAAAAATATTGGAAAAAAAGTGCAACTAAACAAGTTTTCAGTTTTTTCATTCTTAAATGAAAATTTTCCTGAAAAAATGAGATATTTTTTCCCAACTAAACACGCCATTAATCTTTGTAGGTACTTGCCAATTTTGCATAGCTTGTGAGGATCAGTAGAAACCCCTATATCTCATATTACATGGCAAACACACATTTGTTTTTCTTACAATACAGCTTATTTTCCATCGTGATTCTTAACATGGTAGTAAGGTGTTGCACGGTTTACTATAAACCAAAATATCATCAAAGAATAAAAGTGTAAATTTCCTCAAGAAAGGTTCAAGAACCTCATTCATAAGTGCCCAAAAGACATTACTAAGAACTCATAATGACCTTCATGTGTCATAAAAGCAGTTTTAGCCTCAAGCATCCTTCTTTGATGGTATCGTGACGTCAAATCCAATTTAAAAAACAATGTAGCTCAATGCAATTCACCAATCAATTCTTTTGTAATTTGAATAAGAAACTTATCTTTTATGGTGTGCTTGTTCAATTTCTTGTAATCAATATACATCCTCCATGAGTTTTTCTTTTTACCATGACAATTGGAGATGCAAAAAGACTCTGACTATGCTTGATGGCCTCAGCTTCTATAAATTCCTTAACCACGGCCTCAATGGCATCTTCTGAGTTGCTAGGGGTGCTTGTATGGTATAATGTTTAGTGGTTGTGTACCCTCCATTAAAAGTAGAGTTAACTACATTTTTTGTCTTTATGGTTTACCGGGTTTAACGGTTTTGATCCAATAGTTTAAAATGTAACGGATCCAGTCCGTTTTTGGTCGACCCGTAACACATTTGGTCCAAACGTTAGTTTGACTAACTTTGACCGTTAAATACAAGGGCATATTTGTCTTTTCATCTATATTATGTTAGGAATCTACTGAGATTACATCTACCGCCAACTCTTTGATATATCTTTTTTTATTTTCATCTTTTTCTCTTTTTAGTTTTCTTTTCTTCTTTTAATATTTTGTGAGAGAATTTCTTTGAGTAAAAATAGTGGAGAAAGAGTATTATTAGTTTGTATTATTGGTATCATGATGATTGATTTTTTTTGTGGGTTTATGTATTTTTAAATTGGATGGTATGGATATGTTTTTGTTTGGGTATGGTTTGTAGCAGGGGTGAGCAGAAAAAACCAAAAAAAACCGAAACCAAACCGAAAACTGAAAAAACCGACCAAAACTAGAAACCGATGGTTCAGTTTCTACTTTTTTAAAACCAAAAAATTTCGGTTTGGTTTCGGTTTTTTTCCAAAAACCGAACCGTAAAAACCAAACCGAACTGAACCATTTTTATAATAATATATAATTAATTAATATAATATAAATAAATAAAATCCAATTTTTAAATTCA